>JPKD01000300.1:0-13299 GCA_000750935.1 Pseudogymnoascus sp. VKM F-4519 (FW-2642)
TAGTCTAGGTGGACTATCAGTCTAGACTATTTAGACTAGACTACTGACATGCCTGTGCCAGGAAGCTCACAATGAAGGGGTTGACGGCCGCCGCTACTTAGAATCTGTTAAAGATAATTCGGGTTTTGATTCTAACACCGAAGGCCGAGATCATGGCGGCCGCCACAACCAATATATATATAATCAATTTGGTTACGTCGATGCTGACTGTTGACTTGAGTCGCATCGTTGACAAATAGGTCCAGCGGCCGCCATTAAACTACTTGTAGTTAGCCTCTGTAGATTACAGGGTACCCGCGGATGGTAGAATAAATTTAGTGCTCCCTGTGCCGAGAGGCCCAAGGCCAAGATCTTCTCCTGTAAATGAGCTGCCTGCGCCGAACAATAGGCACTCCTCGTCAGTAATTGTAATCAGTAATCATAACGATGAATATAAAATACAGTCTCCCCAATTGCAGTAAGCCGAATTATTTTCTTGAACAAGACCAATATTTGCTGCTTACCGAAAATTTTCTCCAGGGCAATGGAGTCCACAGACGACTCATTAAGCGACAGCAGCCACCCTGGCTTGAAAGTAGAATTGCCTCTAACACAGCAGCAGGACGCGGATTTAGAAAAGAATAAGCCACTTCCGAGCTACTCAGCGGAAACGGAAGGGGTAACGCAAGGCCTAGGTGTCGGTGACAAAGATGCCTACCTCGTCGAGTTCGATGAGGGCGACCCTAACAACCCCATTAACTTCCCCTCCATCTACAAGATATGGCTTGTTCTCCAAATGAGTATGTTGGCATTTTGCGGTCTTGGGGGGAAGTCAATTATTACACCGTCAGTGCCAACGGTTGCAGGTTACCTGAATTCTAGCATCGAGGTGCAAGTTCTGATGATTGCCCTGTTTCTTCTAGGTTGGTATCCTTCACGACATCATTGATGAGCAAATAATTAACTCTCACAGGGTTTTCACTAGGTCCGCTGATTTGGGCCCCAATCAGCGAGGTATACGGCCGCAGATGGTCAATGCTTCCTGCGGTCTTCGTCTACTGCCTTTTCAGTATTGGAACAGCAACGAGCACAGGTGCCGCAAGCATTTTTGTCACCCGTTTCTTTGCTGGCGTTTTTGGTTCAGCGCCCGTTACCATCGGTCCTGCAGCCTTGGCCGACTTCTTTCCTCCTCAGACAAGAGGAATAGCAACAGCTTTCTTTGTGACATGCGTGATAGGAGGACCGATCCTTTCTCCAATAATCGGCGCTGTGTTGACCATAAATCCGTACCTTGGGTGGCTATGTAAGCTGACCATATGGTAAATCAATTTGAAGGGGCTAACTTTACTTTAGGGACAGTGTACATGGAAGCCATTATATCATTTTTTATTTTCGCAGTTACGCTCGTTTGTTTGCCAGAGACATACCATCCGCTCTTATTGAAGAGTAAGGCACAACGTCTGCGCAAGACCACTGGAATGGAGCAATATTGGCACCCGCATGAGAATGAAAAGTTAAATCTCAACAACACTATCACCAAGCATCTAAACCGCCCGTTACTGTAAGCTAACTGTTGGATCTTGGGGTCTGTACTTCAATATCTAATTGTGGATGATTAGAATGCTCTTTACTAAACCCATGGTGGCATTGATTTCACTCTATTCGGGGTTTGTATACAGCCTACTCTTCCTCACTTTAGAAATTTTCCCAATAGTCTTCGGGGAGCAAAGACAGTACAGTCTCGTTGTGTCCACTCTTCCCTTTTTGGGGATTTTTGTGGGTGTTTTCTATGGAACGGCTATCAACATCGGCAACTAGCCATGGTACGCCTGAGCTGTCAAGAAGAATAATGGCCTTGCAGTTCCCGAAGCACGCCTTCCCCCCATGATACTCGGTGGTATTTTATTTTCGATTGGGTTATTTTGCTTCGGCTGGACAGCAGCGCCGCGGTTTCATTGGGCGTTACCTGTTGAAGCAGCAGGTAAGTCTCGTCGTGTTTCGAACCCGTAGCTCTACTAACCACAACATAGGCTTTATTGGCGCTGGATTTAACGTTGTTTTCCAGCAAAGTTTGAACTTTCTCATAGACGCCTATGGGCCGTTCGCATCGAGTGCAATTGCATCCAACACCTTTTTGCGCTCCCTGTTGGCTTGTGCAATGCCTTTGGCTGCGAGGCCAATGTTTCTGAACATGGGAGTTGGTCCCGCAGCAAGTTTGTTAGGTGCAATCTCCTGCTTGGCTCTGCCAGTGCCATTCATGTTCATGAAATACAGCTCCTAGTTACGGAAGATGTCCAAGTTTATTTTAATAGTGGAAGGTTAGGTAGTTTTGACAAAGAGTGAAATGACTTACATGATTTTTGCGGATTATAGAGTAATAATTTAGAGGGTTAAAAAAAATAGAAATCATAGAAATAGACTATCATACTCGTCCTAATTGAATTAATTGATACTGCATTGAACGCAATAAGTTTTGGAATATGTTTGTGAGATCTGATATTTTGATGGTTTCTTCGCCTTGGTTACTCAAAAACAATCCGACATCCAACCGTTAACTGGCAGACTTGCATTATAGACCAAATGCTTTCAATAACAGTGTTGGGGACGACAGGCTTGATAACTTCTAGATTAAGAGACGTGTGCTGTGTGATCGTCAAGACATGAGAAATATTTGCAAGCTCCCTCGTCAAGAAATTATCACATAGTTTCAGAGCCCTGTCGCTGAGTTCAATCTTGGGTTGAGGGGAGAGGGGGACAAAATCCGTGGTAACCCGAAGCAACTCGGCAAGGGTCCAACCGTGTCAGATTTTAGCTCCATCAATATGTATGTGTAACTACATGTATTGAGGCTGAGCTCAAATTTTATAGCCGAGCAAAGCCCACTGAATACATTGCGGGTCCAGAAGGAGGTAAAGTGCCCGCACAACCACTCAGTAAACCCCACTTCGCTTATAAAGCCAACTCCGGCATCGGTATACTAAAGCTCCTATAAAAACTGACATACCGTGTGATCTGAAAAATAAAGATATAGCAAAAGCCAGGAATCTCTTGCAGTAGCCTAGCTGCTCTTCGTTGAAAACAATTCATATCTGTCTAGTTGTTTCGCCCTAGACGTCTCTATCATGGCATTCGAAATCCAGCCATTAAATGCTATTGCAGACATGGAGGAGATCATAAAGCTCATGGTTGTAACGTTAAACATCCAAGAGCCAATGAAGACGATCTTAGGGAATGCCTCTCCCGAGGACAAATGGACTCTCCTTTCACACTCAATTCGCGATTGGTTGACTAAACCAGGAGCAGCTGGCTTCAAAATGGTTGAGTCCTCCACTGAGTATGATCCTATCGGCAAAGGGCTAAACGCATATACTTATGAAAGTTAGCAAAATAGTATCATTCTTCATCATCCAACGCCCTCATTCTATGACGGATAGCGAGAAAGCAACTGGGTCTTCATCGATGAAATATCCGCCGGGGATGAACAAGGAGCTGGCTACAGAGTTTCATGGTATCAGCGTGGGTCTTAGAAGAAGGAATGGGTTCGACCCATCAAGGGATTATAGTAGGACAACTCCCACTTTCTCTCGTGCCTTGTTCCATGTTGAAATGAGGTTCTTCTTTGAAAACTAATGAATATTGCGATTATTAGGTGGCAGCATCATTGCAACTCTCCCAGATTATCAAGGACAAGGACATGGGAGACGCTTAGTTGAAACAGGACTCAAAATGGCCGACACAGAGGGCAGAACATGGTATGCTGGGTGTTGGCCTGCGTCAGTGCCGCTATATAAACAAGTAGGAGGTTTTGATTACATCACTGAGGAGTCAATTGATATGAGTCGCCATGGCGGTGAAGGAGTAGTCTCAATGAGGCTGTTTGTGCGCAAGCCATATGTAGCTACTATTTGAACTTAGTGAGTTAAGCCACAAAGCTGAGTTAGTTGGTTATATAGTCAGTCTGGCTTAAGACTCCGTCAAGTTGAGTGTAATGCTGCTTATGATCCGGTTGTTTCCCTCAGCTACCTAATGGCGACTATATTGACATGTACGAAGTGGGTCTCGTATTAAGATGCGATAAATGCGACGCACCGCGACTTTGGATGGCCAGCATCGTTGTCGTATGGGCCTGGCGGCCGCCGTTAAGTAGAGCCTAACTACGAATAGTTTAATGGCGGCCGCCAGGCCTATATGATCAAGTCCCAGCTAGGGATGTTCCGAGGTTAGGCTGTCGTATCATGCGTAGAAATCAGAAGTCTGGAGGTGCCAAGTGGACGAATAAGTCTCGTCGTTGCCAGTCAAAATGACGACTTAACAAAGACGAAGGTTCATTATCAGTAACGGAGTAGATAAGGTTGTGGCCGATGAGCTGGAGCGTGGAGGTGACAAAAACTAGTATTAACAATTGGGGCCGGACACGTTGACCCAAGGATGACAACAAGCTTTTGGGTCGTGACGATGGGGCCACTGGTGCTGTTCGAGAAGGAAGCTCGTACTGGTCTACACCACCAACGCAAACACCCAACAAACACGGGAAATACGAGAATTCCCCGCCCCCCAACCTGGAACTTTAACCACTGATGCTAGTGATTCATGCAGATTTCGATATAAGACCTTATAGCGCATGTTATCTGCAGGCTTGCGAATTCCTCCCGCGTAGGTTCTTGGCTCTCTCCGGCCAGCCACTCAACTCCGTACCCGCAACTCCACTGTCCGCAGCAAATCAACCAGATGTGATGCTTGTTGGGATTCACGGTGCAGGTTGCCTGAAACAATCCTACGTGACAATTTGGTTAATTGCGGGCACTGCGATACATGATACTATCTTTCCTTTACTGGTCTAATATTTTCTCTTGAGCCATTACGTCTTCCAGGTGCTTATTTTGAGACATCTCTGTAACTGCATCATTGCTTGCCACAAGCAGTGGTAGCCTTGGCACTGCAGGATATCCGAACCGTTGGTTGAGCAAGCCCTTCAAACCCAGAAGCTTTTATTAAATATTAGCCCATTACATACAACTTCGAGCCTAAAAGCAAAGAAAGTGTCGGCAGTGGCTTACCCCTTCTTTTAGTAAAGCCGTTTCTCCCAAGGAAGCTAAGCCTTGGAGTTTCTTAGCTTCCTGAAAATCAGCAACGCTTCCCAAGCTTTGAGTCGCCCGCCACAGCTTGCAACTGAAATTCTAGGACCCTGTTATTATTTTGTTATTAAAATGTTACATGTGAGACAAACCGGCGCGACGTTGGGCAATGGGCTAATAGCACCAGCAGACCCGACGGCAACAGATGGAAGGAGAAAGTCAATAAATCCGCTGAGAGTTTTGAACGACGAGTTATCGACAAGGGCAGTAATTCTTGCCAATTTTCCGACATTACCGCAACTATCATAATATTAGTGATTACTTTGACACAAGGGCAAAATAAAGCCGTTACGTACGACAGCATGATTCCGCATATATTTGGAGCTGCATTTGCAATATCCACAACATCATCACTACTCAGATCGATCCCCCCAGAGACTGCTGGAAAGTTATAGATGATTCTGCAGACGTAGTTAACACCGATGATTTCATTAACTTCTTGGACTCTTTTTCAAATTGACCGTCTTAGGAAGGGAAGACACACACTGGTACTGGCGATGCGGCGGCCACATCAACAAAAAATTTCCTCATCGCCGTCGGGTTTGACTTCAGGACACCTGCATAGTAGCCAGGGAGGACGACAAGGACAAAGTCTGCCCCAGCGGCAGCCGCATCGTACGCCAATTGAGTAGTTTCCCGAGTGCTGTTAGCACCGACGCCAGCAACAATTGGGGTTTTGTATAGACCGATATCATCAAGAGCAAGTCGTAGTGTCTGGATTAATTTTATACGTTCTTGGCGATCCTATATTGCCGGTTAGAGAGAGTTGCAAATGACCAAACGAAACACAAACAAACCAAATGAGCAGCTTCACCAATACTGGCCGAGACAACAGGGAAAATTCCTGGTGCAGTGACATCTGTTACAGATCAATTGGTATTAATCAACGCTTCACATGCATGGTAGATCCTCACATTTAGCATGCTTTGCATATGCCTCAAAGTCTATTCAGTATTAGTATATTCCTCTTTAGCCACTGCCAGAAAGGTAACTTTATGGCACAGAGGAGCGACTTGCCTAGTTCATCGTTCTCGCTAAAGAAAACAGGTAGAGGGGCATAAATCCCACTGGGCAGCGTCTTTGTCATGGCTTTGGATAGGTGCTGTCAAAAACCTAGCTCGTAAAGGGAAAATGAAGAAATTGGGTAGGTTGACTAGCACATATGGACGGGAAGTTTATCTGCAGGAGTCTAGTGAATGACTATATTGATCTCTGGCAAGAGTTAAATACTCGTTAGTGTTGTAAGACGGCCCCGTAGTCCGGGCTACCTTTGTCACACTACGTTGGTGGCGCTGGTAGTCTGCAGTATCTAATCTCCGTAGATGATCACTAATACTTACAGTGTATTACCAGCTTATAAATTTACAATCTTGTCACATTCAAGGTAAGGCTGTATGACAAATGTAGTTAGATCAAGTACGATTCAATACGAGTACTCCTGCCGCGTTTTCGCTAACCTGTTGCGGATTCGGTAGCTTTCCCTCTGGCACATTTAAAAACACTCTCGTTACAAAGCAGTGACGAGATGCAAGCTGGGTTGCAGGCACGTAACAGTGACGACATGCAAGATTACTCACGGTGCGTTTTTGCTAGTCTCTTTCATTTCGTCACTGCTTTGTAACGAGTGTCTTAAATGTGCCAAACGGAAAGCTTTTCGGTAGCTTTCCGTTTGGCACATTTAAGACACTCTCGTTACAAAGCAGTGACGAAATGAAAGCGGGGTTGCAGGCACGTAAATAGATGTTGAACCGTCCCTCAACGACGACGATGAAAAAACGATTCCAGTTCGGTTGAGGCAATCATCACTTATAGTGCCCTCAAACAACCAATGATTCAACGATTAGCTACAAGCATCTTGATGCCAACTCAGCAACCTAGACTCATTTACCCTTACCTCCTCATCTTCACGATTTATTTTAACGCTAGTATATAATTACTACACAATGGCGCCTCAAGTTCAAGGACGCAGGATCGCGATTGTCGGTGCCAGTGGCCAACTCGGCAAGCCGATGCTCAAAGCGCTCCTGGCCAAGGGTATGCACACTATCACCGTGTTTCAGCGGCCGGATTCTACCAGCATTTTTCCTTCCGAGGTCACCGTCAAGAAGGGTGACCTCGAGGACGAGGTCTTCCTCGTCGATGGCTTTAAGGGCCAGGACGCCATCGTTCTTATGCCGCCTCTGTCTCATATCGTCAGCCTCCAGAAGCCCGCCGTCCGCGCGGCTGCCAAGGTCGGCGTGCGCTGGATCCTACCATCCGAGTTCGGCCCTGATCCTTTCGCCAGCAAGTTGATTGAGGAGAATATCCTCCTTAAGAATAAGAAAGAGATCCGCGACTTCATCAATGAGCTGGGAGTCAGCAGCTGGATCTCTGTCGCGGTTGGCCCGTGGCTAGACATCAGTCTCCCTCTCGGCCTCTGGGGAATTGACCCCAAGGCCCGCAAGGCCACCATCTGGCGCGGCGCTGACGCTAAGACTAGCACGGCAACAATCACGCACACCGGCGAAGCCGCCGCGGCGTTGCTGAGTCTGCCAGAGGCTGACCTAGCCAAGTACAAGAACAATGCTGTTTACGCACCGTCGTTCCGCCTGTCACAGCGGGAGATACTAGAGGCGGTGCAGCGCGCCACGGGCACCACGGATGCAGACTGGGACGTCACAACGAGGGATTACGAGGACATTGCCAGTGAGTACGAGGAAAACATCAAGAAGGGTGACGGTATGGCGCCCTTCATCAAGTTCTTTGTTACGCACTTCGTAGAGGGCCTCGGAGGCGACTTCGACCACAAGGTTGACGCAGCGGAACTGGAGAAGCTGGAGAAGCTTGGACTGCCCAAAGATAACCTCGATGATGTCATTAAGGTCGCCCTGCAACAATCAACATAAAGATTTTGATTTACGATAATTTTATTACTACCGATTTATTTAGGCGTTTGTTCTACGTGTCAGCGAGATGAAGTAGTCTACATAAAACCTTTAATAGAAATGTTTTGAACTATAAAGGGACTAACTTACATTCAAATGTAATTCTTATGAAGTCGAATCATCACATGTCAATAACTAGTAATATGATCCAGAGCTCGAATGTATGTTGATTCAAACAGCCGCGTGCTTCCCGATTGAGCACTAAGCTTTAACTTTCTACTGCTGGAAAGCTAAAGCTTGGTGCTCAATATAACCTTATGCCATCGCCAAGATGTGGCGGACAGGTCTACAAAACAACACTTTGTCGAAGTGGAGGAGGGTTATAGGTTGAGACGCAAAAAGGAAAGGGTATGGTAATATAATAGCTAAGGAAAGAGAGCACAGCGACAACGAGGCAGCCATACCGAGATTTCAATAGCTTATATTAAGATGTATCTAATGATTGGGCTGAGCTGCCGCACGTGATCCCGATGCCGAGAGGATCCAGGATCGTATAAGTATCACCTAGGGATCGTTTGAGTAGCAGACAGGATCACTTGGCACGACGCAACATTTAACACGTGACATGAACAGCTTCAGCTCCAACTAAGACTTCTGATCGGCCAAGCACCCGGAATCAAAGTTGGTTCTTCCAGGACATTGAGGACAGGCCATCGTTATATCCTTGGATCAGGTAGCCATGCAGAGCCTTCCTTGGCGACAGCTCCGTAGAAGGCCTTACCTTGAGCCTCAGCAATTGTAAGCTCCAGGTTGGTAGGTTGGCGACTACCATCGGCACCCTAAAACAGAATTCGATGGTTATTAAAGGATCTTCAAAGTTTATGAAGTGACATACAGCATATGTACCAGCACCCCATGGGCTGCCCCCGTGGACCTCGGACAAATCTGTCAGCTGCGCAAAGACAGTCTTGTATCCTAGGGGCACGTAGATGAATCCGTGATGAGCTAAGGTGCTCATGGCGCTTACAGCAGTAGTCTCTTGACCACCACCGAGAGTACCAGTGCTAACGAAGATGCCGGCATACTTACCCCAGTATCCCCCTGACTGCCATACACCACCAGACTTGTCCCAGAACGCCTTCCATTGAGCAGGAAAGTTTCCGTAACGAGTGGGTATACCGAGGAGGACACCGTCGTACTGGGTCAACTGCTCAGGCTCGATGACTGGATAGGATGACTTTGCGGGGGCGTACATCGCCTTTAAAACTTCCTCGGGAAGAGTTTCAGCAATTCTGAATATAACGTCAGTGTTATATTTATCTTGACATATTGAAAGAGTTACTGGAAGATCTCGGCAGATCCACCGGCGGCTTCAATGCCTTTTTTTCTCAGCCTCGGCCAGCTTCTGTACGTGGCCGTACATGGAATACTAAATCGCAGACCCTATTAGATTCACCAAAATACGAAAAGAGACACCAAATATCATCGAGATGATGGATGATGTACGCACAAACACAATAGCAATCTTTGGGGTCATGTTTTCACTTGACTGATGTATCCTTCTTCTGTGACAGATATCTCTGAATATCTAAATGAGCAGATAACTAACGAGCAAGAGAGCAGAGAAAAGAACTTACATTTATTTGGTTCTCCGTCCAAACCTCAATATCCCGAAAGATCGTGCGATGGTGGCACAGCAGATGCTAGTACAGCTAGCTCCATGACATAGAATTTTTCAGCATTTGTAATACTGACATGTTTTCTTATCAGCTGCTTGTGAGGCCGCTATTCCCACTCTAAGCTCAGGGGGTTTAAGGAATGTGCCGAACATGGATGGGCACCCAGTGCCAATTGCTAATAATGCGTATTTGATTAATAAACATAGCTTAGCTCAGGGGTTTTGAGGGACGTGCCGAAAATGGATACGCACCTAGTCCAATTGCTAATAATGCGTATTTGATTAATAAACATAGATTGCCCAGGGGTTTTGAGGGATGTACCGAAAAATAGGCACCTAGTGCCAATTGCTAGTACTGCATATTTGACTAATAAACATAGCAAAAACTCGTAGTTGCAAGCGCGGTCGCTGAGTTCAATCTTAGGTGGCGAAGGCGTGGCCATCAAGAGAGTCCGTCTGTGAGATTTTAGCGCCTCTCCTTCTCCACACCTTACAGCTTATTGTGTCAATATCAGTTGAATAGAACGGCAGTGCAGACTGTTGCCATGAGATTGTGTAGGGTCTAGTCATCATTCCTGAAAAGACTGAATATTAGGTCTTAATTGTATTGACTGAGATGGGACACTTATTAGGGTATGGAAATGCATAATCGTATATTGATTGATTGATGAGTATCATAAAGATGCTCGTCTTCAAATTTTATCATACCTGGCGTAGGAGCTACGGCGTTGTGTTTCCCAATCAGAAAACCACGACTTGGCATGCTTCGGGCGAGTTCAACAAATTCAAGGTAACCCGCACCTATTCATAATATTGCTAAGGCTTGGTAAGTAGAGCAGCTAACAATTTTAGGAATACGGTTGAGGTAAATCTGCACATAGGGCTCTAATAGAAACGAAATACGAGGCGGTTTCCCTCATCCGTTTGCGCTTGTCTCTCTCTGTCGATACTTAACCTCGTATTTAGTCGCGCGTTGACCTCTAGGTTACGGGTCACAGAAAATGTGCTTATATAATTTTAAGCGCTGCCGAGCCAAGATAATTTAAATAGATGTTACAAATACTGCACAGTCAATCTTCCTCAAACTCAGACTTTAAGCATTGCCTTGCATGCAGGTGATTAACAGAGCAATATGATGATGACGCAATTCTCAAGTCTTGACGAGCCGGTGATCTCGGGGCCTTTTCACCTCTACGACAGCTCTTTCATTCTCGAGTTTCTAAGGCCCCATCCTTCGAGAAATGCATCGTCAGTCCCGGAAGCACAAAATAAAATGCTCAACTAACTTGGTGAGTAGGGTTCTGATAAGAGCAACATATAAGCACGATCATCCACTCTGCCAAAGAGGTACTTCTCATCCTCAAGTAAGTGTTCTGTCTTATTACATGCAGAGTACTTACTAAGAGTCAGTCACCTCCTCTACACCTCCATTTCAGCCAGTCTGAAAATTTCCAAGTTCTCCAGGGAAAAATTGGTACAATAGAGACGTATGCTCTAATCAAGCATATCTCAACTCCAGACGATGGTCCACATGAAATAGAGCCATACGTCCCTCACACATTCTATCCAATTGCAGACTCCGACGAAGACTGTGTGATGCTGATGTGGGCAAGTCTAGACAATGTGCATGATGTTATGGATCGAGTTTTTTTCACAAATCTCCTAATATATATCAGCGATGTGCATGAGAAGAAAGCGACTTTGAATCCATTTCAAATAATGTTGATGCAGTAAGTTGAGGCAGGAATTTTTTTTTGGGTAGTAGACTAATGCAGATTTATTAGACATGTATCATCTACTGCACTGGTTTGGTTTCCTACTGCAACATGGTTAGGTCCGTTACGCTGGTGGATGCCATGGAAGATCCAGGCGTTGTTTGCAGCGGCGGGGAGATTGGGAGGGCTAACCCCTGCGATGGAGAAATATACGTCGAAGGAAGACTGGGAGGTAATTCAACACAGAGAGTGAACGTGACTTGCCAAGCGGAGGAAGTGGGTGAAATACTGTTCCAAGCCTTACTAGTTGTTATTGAGGCACTCGGTCACGACCTCAAGTGTAAGATTCATAGTATAGCTTGAATACAGTAGTCGATAGAGCTTCTGAAGACTTGCGAGTATCAACAATCCCTGTACCGTGATTCAAAAACACCACACGTCATGCAAGGAGGTACAATAGGTGGTAAAACTGACCGTACGAAAAGTTATTTTTCTTTTGTATGGCTGTCGTGCCAAGATGACCCGCGATCCTCCACGCTAGGGAGTGCTGGACTCACTTCACAAGGCAGCAAACCGACAGGCCAACCAACCAGACGGTGCTTTCAAGCACGGACCGCTGCACAGCAAGGGGACGGCGTTCGTATCGTCCAATAGGTAGGTACTGCGTGGTGTGTGGAAAGTGGAACATACGGCCTCATCTGCTCATGTAATCTTAGAGCACTCCAAGGATCGGCCATTGCAACCGGCCAGGCTAAGCCTCGCCCCTCTCCTTCCCCCCTCCCTCTCATATCTGCGCGGGTCGCAAGGCAACTTACGGGTAGCGTGCAAAAGGCAATAACGTATGTGTAGGCCGTGTACCACCCGAAGCACCCAGATATCTCGAAATATCTCGGGACCTTTGCTTGTACCCAATTCAGCCAATTGTCTCCCTTTCTCCGTTTTTCCTTGCCTTGTAGTCGCTCAGTGCTGCGCAGGGAAGGAGCGCAGGGACGCGGCGAATGTAGCAAACAATCGCCAGGACAACGCTAAATTGTCTTATTACTTAGTACAGTACAATAGATGGAACATACCCTTACAGAAAGTGCTATCGAAAGTGTACCTCTACGAGAGTCAAGCTCGCTCGTGGCTATGTTTGACAGCTCTGGTGTGGTATGACATGTCGACATGTCGTGTATCCTGGGCGTGGCTCTGTAAGCCGCACTAACCCCTCGTTGCGGCTGCCATTACGGGCGAGTTCATTTAACAGAAACGCCACAAACTCATATTAAGTCTGGAGATCCCGTCTCGCCTCAGCCTATTGTAGTAGAATACAGTGTCATGTATCTTAGCACTTAGGAAAACAATGCGTTAATCTCCGAGTCTCAAGCATTAATGGCGGCATGAAGGCAATAATAAGGGCAACTAAAGGCTCAAGCATTCTATTATGGGCCATGATAATAGGGGTCGAAAGTCTCAAATACCTACACCTTTGATAGCACGTCTCCGTTGATGTCAATATTGAAGTAGTCACTGAGCTCACTTCGAGTAAAGTGAAGATCTTGGTTGAAATCATTGTGAACAAAAGTGCCTCGGTACAACTGCAAATACAAACTGCATATGATCACCACCCCGTCGCCGTCAGCACTTACAGAATTCTCGTAGTAAACATTAATTGATAATAAGCAACCTTCTTTTTTTATTACTTAGACTGGGTCACTAGTTCCTTCCACACTTAAAGGATATATAAAGCTAACTTTGGCTAATTGAATTCGATCTACAACATACGTAATAGCGTTATACAGAAGATGGTTTAGGCAGGTCAGATGTAAGCCAATCTGCGTCTTCCGTATATAATAAAATTCGCAGAGAAACAAGGTACCCAGGATCAAGTCCACGGCCTGCATCGTTGTCGAATGGGTCTGGCGGCCGCCATTAAACTATTCGTAGTT
>JPKD01000302.1:0-78113 GCA_000750935.1 Pseudogymnoascus sp. VKM F-4519 (FW-2642)
CCCGCCCCTCTCCAGAGGCAAGACCCGCCTCGCGAAATGGTACGCCCCCTACACCGACGCCGACAAGATCAAGCTCAAGGGCGAAGTGCACCGCCTCATCGCGCCGCGGGACCAGAAGCACCAGTCGAATTTTGTGGAGTTCCGGCAGCACCGCGTGGTGTACCGGCGGTACGCGGGGCTGTTCTTCTGCGTCTGCGTGGATGCGAATGATAATGAGCTGGCGTATCTGGAGGCTATACACTTCTTTGTCGAGGTGCTGGATAGCTTCTTTGGGAATGTGTGTGAGCTGGATTTGGTGTTTAATTTCTATAAGGTGAGTGCGCGTGGATGTTGGAGGGAGAGGGGGGATTGTGGCTAATTTGAGGGGTTAGGTGTATGCGATTCTCGACGAGGTGTTCCTTGCAGGGGAGATTGAGGAAACGAGCAAGCAGGTTGTGTTGACGAGGTTGGAGCATCTGGATAAGTTGGAGTAAAGAGCGGGCTGTTGTGATACGTGTTGTGGTGCACAGGCACAGTGTCTGGTATGGCATGGCAGAGAATGAGATGTCCAGGGACGGGACGGGTTACACTATTGCATGGCAAGGCGTTCTGGGGTATATACTTGCGGATATGAAATGGCAAAATTTACAATGACAAATTTGATATTCGAGGATAATGTATCATTTATTGTCCGGAGTGGGATAATGATGCTCAGTGCCGCCGAACATCTCGTCTCCCAACGCATTGCACGACGCGCGCCACCATCCATGGCCCCCGAAATGCTTGCCAGCATTCCCAGATTCAAAACGCAAGCAAGTATCCACAGTCACTTGAACGCATGCTGGGATCTACGGCTTTTTGACGCTTGTCAGTATCTACAGTCTCTCAGAGCGTGGCACTATCCATAACCTCCTAAATAGTCGCCGTGCTACACACCCGCTCCAATAGACCCCTTAAGTCCCGTCACCAAGCACGTCACCGGATCCCATATCAATCTATCGAAACGGTCCTCTTCAAAACTAACTCTTTCCTTCCACCAGTCCAACCAACCTTCTGCTCTTGCCCCCTGTGCGTTAAACAGCCCAACACTGACATCAATCAGCTCCGACCGGTCAGTGTTGTGCCAGAATATAGTCGCTCCACATCCAGGACAGAACTCTCGGGTAACACCAGGCGAGCTGTTGTAGCTGCGTAGGATACCCTCTGGCAGATTCATGAAATCGAGGCCCACGACCTTGTCGGAGTGATGCATGAATATATTGGCACGGGGGATGAAACTCCACGATTGTATATCGAAGCCCGAGCATGTACGGCAGGAATTGCACGTACAAGTCCCTGCAAGATAGCGATCCCCCCGGATCCACCATTTATTGTCCCCGGGGTTGGGGGTTTCCTCGGCTTTGATGCAATATGGGATCATCAAATCAGGAAATTGTGACTTTGGGAGCGTGCTTTCATGATTAGGCCTTGTGACATGGAACTTGACAGTGCCGCAAAAGCAAGATGCGTCCAGTGTGTCGCCGTCGGTGTCCCCAGAACTTGAAGGATTGGCAATGGGCGTAGACGACAGCAGAGTGTGCCCTTTCGCTAGGAGACTCTCCTTATCCTGCAGTGGAATATCTGTCTGGATGATGGTATCATCATTTCGGGCCTTCATCCAAACTGATAACCCTCCATCTCCCGTCTGGTCGACATTTATATGCCGGCCAATTGTGAAAGTAGCTAGTTTTTCTGGCATCTTCTCCGCAACTCCAGTTGCCACTGCCCAAGTAGGTCCGGTTTTTCCATCTACCGTTTCCCACTCCTCCTTGAAAAGGTGACACCCACAGGTAGGGCAAAAGTAGATGGTAGTGGCATTCTGTTGGTCAAGGTCGCCTAGACGGAAACATACCGTCTTTTCTAATATGGAAGGCTCCGGCTGAATCGATGGAAAGTATGATACGGCCAACTGGCCCGAGTATTTTCTTGACTTATAATCGTGATTTATATCGATCTCAATACTGGCACCATTGCCAAATGCACGAAGAGGAAGAACTTTAATGAGGCCGTTGATCCTGTTACAATGACAGGAGATAGAAATGGGCCTCTCTAAATCGAAAAGCGGCTCATCAATCTCCTTAAATAACCTGACTGGCTCTTGAGCTTGCTGTGGAAGCTTCGGCGGACCGTCATTTGACAGAGACATCGGGAAAGCCGTACAAGAAGTCCCTTAGCGGTAAGAATACTGGAATCTTGAACAATTAGAATCTTGAAGACAGTATGCAGATACAGCAGAAAGCGTGCTACAAGAATGAGACGACAGAGATAGTGGCTATATATATACATGGCGGGGGAAGAGGGGCAGGGCGAACAGGAAAGCCTTAAGATAAGCCTAACGCGGAATCCCGGGTAAGTACGACCTGTGAGTTTCTGTACACAACGCCAATCAGTTTCACGCGGGGTTATTTATTTCCAGCAGTTGCGAGCAAGAATAAGCAGACGGCATCAAACACCCCGAAACCGTGCGGACTGTAGATAGCAATTTTGTAATTCCATGACTCCGCGAGACTGGCTAAAACTGATAATAAAGAGGTCATGAACTGACCGCAACCTGGAAGTCTTCAGGGACTAACTAGCAACTGCGACCCACCTGCCAGAACAACCTAAAATTGACCGCCAATATAGTGTGATAAACGCCAACTATCATCCATCCCATACCTTACTCCGATGGTGTCTCCGGGCTACTGTATGCCATCTCAGGGTCTGACTTGACATCGGAGTCGCTCATTTCCATAGCGCCTGGTAGATCCACTTGGGCACTGGCACCTAAAGACATGAGATTCTGATTGAAAAGTGTCGAGGATTTTGTAACTTACCTTCCTCAAGCTCGGAAGAATTAGAGCCATCCGAAGATCCAGCCCAGTAATCTCGAGATGAGCACCAACCGTCGTCTGGGCTTGAGATAGTTTCTCTGTGATGAGTGAATTAGCATGCAGGTTCGAAATGAGATATAGCCAACGTACAACTCATTGTTAGATCGTTGGATGTCGGCTTCTGCCTCCTTGTCCTCCGATTCCGCCTCCTCGTCGTCGGATTCTGCCTCTTCGTCCTTACCATCACTATCACCATCCGAGATCTCCCCCGCCATTGTACTGTTTTCACTTGAATTGCTCGTCTCACTTTGGACAGGTTCTTCCAAGCGCTTGGCTTTGTCAAGAAGATCCCACATGTGAAGTGCATTGAGGCGCTTCACCCTGCTGAGACCAAGCGTACTGCAATCAAGATCATCAGCATCCGACAGACATCCCTTAAAACTATCCACGGGACCAGCAGAGTCATTTTCGAGCTTGGTGCGCTTTGAGAAATCGCCCATATTCTCCCTATGATCGATGGGGTCTGGACTTCTGGATCGCTTCAATCCAGCCCTGGCATTGCCAATCTCGTTGACAAGTTGAGCTGCATGTCGTAACACCTCTTTGTCGACAGGCCCTTCTTCGCCGTAAGAATTTTTTGCTAGAGCATTGTAGCGGGTTGGGTTCTCCAGTTTGCTTCTTTGCTCCATAATCTCACCAGTGAGCTTTTCCAACCACATCCCTGCGAAAACATCCCCTTGGTCCTGTTCCCACATCATACGTTCCTCATCATTCAAATATCCGTTCTTTCTCTCTTCATTGTGTCGAACTGGAGAAAACACTGGAATTTTTGGCTTATCGAATGATGCTCCCTTATGGCGGCTGAACTCAGGGCTCGAGTTGTTGGTAGATTCGTATCTTGAGAGGCGCCCATCATCACTGAGCGTTCTGTCTGGGAGTCGATACGCATCATTCTCATCGCGAATGTGCCCCCAGCGTGAAATACGACCGTGTTTAGTTGCAACGGAGTTTTCAATTCGACTTTCGTTCTTATCAGCCCCTCTGTTGTAGAATTTGTCGGGCCCGTTGATTTGCCTCTCCCGAAGGCGGCTTGCTGGATGCTTGCCATGAACTCTTGGGTTGAAAAGCACCACAAATAGTGAAGTTTTGCATGATGCTTCATTGTCGTCTTTCAAGTAGGAAGGCAGGTGTTCCAAAGCCTTGTCCCGGAGATAGATGGATGGGAACCATACAACCACATCGGATTTACTCAACCGTTCGACGCCGACAATGTTCGAAATATCTCTCTCCCTGAAAAACCTTTCCACATCTTTCCTCGAATATCTCCCAGTGTTTATAAAGTAGAGACCAACCTCCTCGGGTTCATATTTATTGCCACCAAGCCGCCTCAATGTTTTCTCAGGGCTGGCTGCATGTCCACTGCTGGTGTCTGACCATTGCTTAGTTCCTCTGCCCGCGTATATCTTAACAAGCGGGCGTGTAAGGTCTTTCTCTTTCCGGTCCTTCAAGTCATCTGGAAGAAGGTCATAAGCCCGGTCCCTGTCTTCAATTGTTCGAAAATGCACAGTTCTGTTTGTCAACCACGCTTCCAGTCGTGTGACAGTATGTCGGGTATCAGGATGGAAGATTTCGACCACTTCATTGTTTGAGTAGTTCCCAACATTCATAACAAACAGACCAATTATGCCACCCGGTGCGCTTGCACGGACTGACGAATTGTTGGGCGAGGACAAATAGTGCTTCGCTGGAGACTTGATGGCCTCGTGCGTGTTGGGTTCTGGCCCTCTGTGGCCACGTCTGGGTTCCTCAGGCAGATGGCGATCCCCCTTTCTCATTGGAGGGACAGATGGAGGGCTTCTGGCGCTATGAGGTCTCAAATCCATATTGTATGCAGTCTCCAACTCTTCTATGGTTGGTGGGTATCTTGGATTCACCTCGGTTTTTGAGTCTTGAAACGGTCCATGGGTCCTTTTCCAATTCTCAACCTCGAGAACCAGATCTTTGAGCCTAACATCTCTGGCCTTCAAGCTCTGAGCCCATTGCATGACGACATTCTTCCAGTTGTAGTTGATTGTCGTCTGTGGTGCACGGCGTTGGGCCTCGAGCCATCTTAAGTAAGCTTGAAACGTTCTTGCAAACGAGAACTTTCCCAAGTTCTTGTTGAAGGTGCTCAGCAGTGTCTTGGCCAGCTCACCAGACGAAAGGCGCTCTGGATTGGAGTGTAGCTTTTTTACTATTTCCTCCTCGCTTTTGCTTAAAGAACTGGACGATATCGAGGCCCGTGTCCGGACTGGTGCAACGGCATCCATCTTGCTTCTATTGTTCCGACTGATGTCGAAAATGCGTGCGTGAGGTCCAGTATAGAAACAACAATTAGATAAAGTTGAGAGATATAAGGTGACGGATCAAGGGAAATGAGTAGTAGAAAGTGAATTGTAAAAGGTGGTTGGGTTTGTTGTTGAAGGGACTAGAACAAAGGCTGCTGATTGTTGGTCTCAGTTCTTGAAACGGAAGTCGCCAACTTATAACCCACGGCTGCACCCAACACACAAAGGTAGACTGCTGTTGCAATAAAGTTCACAAGTGTAATAGAAAGTTAGCACATCATGGTTTAAGGATGTCGCAGGAATTGCTATGCTTGTCATTCTCTGCCAAATGGGCTCTCATGTGGTGGGATATCTAGCCCAAGTCTCACTTTATGCTCATTAGAACAAACAGACAAAGACACTGAAGAACCCCAAAAATGTCCACATCAGAGCACATAAATAAAACAACTCCCTAGTTTTCTCCGAAAATGAGAGTATACTAGGAATTTACAAAATATCAGCTACGAATGTACAAATAATACAGATAATACTATAGCTTCAAGTGCTTCTAGAATCCCAAGAATATCATAATTGGCCGGCAGAACATCGAAAGCGCCTAGACACATTGACTTCACTTCGAAATAAAACGGATCAATTAAATGATCACTCTATTGGTTTAACGATTCTGTGACGACGAGCTGGTTGCAGGGCTAAATCGCTATCGATACATACTATATACGCCAGAATTACTTCCCCTTCTTACTCTCTTCCTCCTCAATGCTCTGTTTGCTGCGTATCCTCTCCAACTCCCTCTCCTCAATCCTCTTGGATCTAACCCTCCGCAACGACATCGGCAGCTCTGCATTTGCCAACTTCGCACTAATCTGCTCGCCACCCTCAGTATTTACGATGCTGCCCAGCCTAGTGTTCCTTCTCTTCCTCATCCCGGGCTCCAATTTCTCAGCCACTTTATCCGCCATCTCGGCCTCCTGGGATTGCTCGCTTCGGCGTCTTTGTGGAGCTTGGCTAGGTTCGGTGTCTTGTCGACCACGCTTTTCTTCCTCAATTAGTGTTTCGCGCTCTTCCGCTTCTTCCCTTTCTTTGATTTTCTTGATGTAGTCGTTGTACGATGGCCTAGTCAAGAGCCCGCTCCTGAACTCGTTTGCACCAACTAAGAGCTTAGTTAGATCAACCAGCTCTTCTAGATACTCAATAACTTCGATCTGCCCAGCCGATGCCGCATTCCAAGACAGAAACTTCTGGTGCAACATCCGGCGTACCATGAGCTTCTCCATCTTCGATCGCTCCATATTGTCTTTGCCAAGGATTGCAGGCTCATTCTCCAACACAAGTTCTCGTACTCGGTTTACAACTCGAAGGTGTGCCAATCGTGCAGAAGGCAGAAACTGAGGAAGTGGCAGTTTGGTTGTAAGCGCTTCATGAACAGCGAATAGAATCAAAGTTATGCTGCCAGCTAGGTTCCTTCGATAGGCGTAAATCTCTTCGTTAAGTTCTTCAAGAACGCCGGAGCCATACTCATTTCGTAGCTGGAGTATGTTGTCCATTCTTTCTATGATGCGATGGAGGACGTAAAGAACTTCCTGGTAAACCAGGCTAAGCCCAGCAAAAGAACCCTTCAGCCGAGGTTCCTGGTCGCAGAATGGAAGAAAAGCCGCAGCTGCTCCAAGTGCGTCCTCGGCTTTACCCATAGCGACCTCAAACCTCTCTATAACTTCTGGAGATCGCGCATCCGTGTTCTTTCCGCTCTCTACTCCATACGCCAGGCATGCTTCCATCTCGGAAATCTTCTGAATTGCTGCAGCAAGGGACTCGACGAGTCTATCCCTAGCTCGAACGGGCAATACAGCGAATTCGATGAATATAGCAACGGTTCCACCGATCAGGAACGCAATAAGCCGCTTCAGAAAGTTGTCCACAGCGCCTCCCGACAAAGTGTTGTCGACAGTTGCCAGAGCGACAATGGACATCGATATGATGCACACCATACCAGCTTTGATGTACGTGGTTCCGAGCTGGACATATGTTGATGGAACAACCCCTATAACCAACATAACAACTGTGATCACACGGTTTCCTCCGGAGGCTTCAAATGCGGCCAAGCCCCAGCAACAGCCGATAGTTGTCCCTACAACTCTGAGTAGAAAGACCCAAACACTGGCACCAATCACGACTTCCGTGATCAAGACTAGCTGAAGAGCCGCCCATAAACCACGATTTAGGTAGTACCACGTATTCCACTTCCCAACGAAAGCCGGCCATGTCACCAGAAGGACTGCAATAGTGAGCTTTATTGCGTACTCAACATCATCTGAAGCTGCGACCGCATCGACAAAATCAGCAAGCTTGATCCGGAGACGTGCAAACCGGCTTTTTTCCTCCTCCTTGGGTTTGACTTTTTTGGTCACCTTCGGCGTGGGGGGTTTCTGTGCCGGTGCCGTTTGGCCACCAGCCTCAAGATCACCAGTCTTCTTAACCTTTGCTCGTGTCTCATGAGGCCCTTTATCTTCATCTTGTTGGTCTTCCTTTCCCTGGCGCTTGTCTTTCCGGCCCTGTTCAGGAAGGGACAGCTTATCATGTTCTCCACCTGTGGTCAACCACTTTCGCCAGTGAATCCTTGGAGCCCACAATCTTCGTTTTTCATGGCGCTCCTGCCTCTTCTCTACCAACTTCCGTGAATGCTTCAACATTTTGCGCATGTTGGTTGCCGCCTGCCGAAGATTGAGTATGAAGCTCGAGATCAAGAAAATCTCCATCCTAGGCGTCACATCAACATGCGTGCTGTGAGATTCGTAATATGCTGTAGCAGATTCGAGGGCGGCTGAGGCGTTCTTGTCGAAATCCACTATGGAAGCTTTCATAGCGTCAATGTGGATGTCTAATTCCTCCAATTTGATTCCCTTCGGGGGAAATGCACCAGATGGGAGCTTTTTGACATCATAACAATAGGCTAGGCAAGACGTGATAACTTCGACGCTCTTGTCGATGTTTGTTTGGAGTGAATGGAGAGGACCTTCAATTCGTTTTAGGAGGCGTCTCATGAGCTCCTCATCTGCGGACTCTATCTCTTTCTGCGGCTTCACCATTTCCAAGTCTTCTTTCTCTCTCCTAAGCCTTGCTCTGCTTTTGCTCCTTCTAGCCTTGCTTTTACTTCTCCGGGCCTTTTTCTTCTTCTTCTTCTTCCAAGGCATATGTGACTCTTCTTTGTCACTGAATTGCTCATGACTAGATTCGCCGCCCGTCTCGGAGTCTTGATCAAATGAGGACCGTCTGCTCATACTTATGCTTCCAGTAGGAGTTTTGGCACCCTTAGCTTCATCACTGGCAACTTTAGCGTCGTCTATGTCACCCAGTAACGCGTATTTGCTCTCGCACGCACCAATTAAGGATATTGTGTTCGCAACGAGCTTCTTCATCGACGTATCGCTGATTGGTTTCAAGTCTCGCGGCGGCAGAACGGCAAATGCTAATTCGAACATGCATTCCTGCTGTGCAGATTTGCAGCTCTCAAGTTTAGCACGCAGTTTCGCTTTCTGATCAGTCAATGATTTCAGCTCCACAATCGACGGAACAACAGGTTTCGGAACTTCTGGAGTAGAGGGTTCTTCTCCAGAACGTTCTCCTTCAGTTGTTTTGGCGGGGTGAAAGGGTTCCTCCGTTAACGGCTTTGAACGTAGAGACTTGACTGCTTTAACCAGCCTATGGAACAAAGACGCTTTTGGAGGCTCTTCTGGTTCCTGGTCGCTCTTCTCAGCTTCTCCATCAGAATTGTCCCCGTTTTGCTTTCCAATCGTCTCATTATTAGGGTCGAGAATGGCGACAAAGTAGCTGTTGGCGTCTCTCAAAGTGCTGACTGTCTGGCTCAGTGTCTCAATGGTGGTAATGCCCAAAAAGCTACTACTGAACTCTGGGAAAATAGTGACATTGACAATAAGCAAGATCCCTACTGCCGTTAAAATTGGATAGAGTATAGCAGTGACCAATCCAACGGTAACGGCCTTAGCAGGGTTTGTCAAAGTGACGACGACGACGATGAGCATCAGAAGTACCCCCAAAAACAGTCGTGGGGTATGAGACCTCAGATACCCATGAAATAAGACCGCTAGTGTGAGGAAAACACCTTTAATAGTAAAAGCTGCCGGTACATTGTAATGGTATACCAAAGATGATAGGTATACTCCCAACACTGACCAGGCAGCCCCCAAAAGCGTTCCAAGAATTGTCAGGATTAATGCTTCAGCCATCATACCGAAGCGCCTCCCTGGGTGGCCAAAGACGGTGGTAACAACCGCCAGATATGTAGCTTTCCCATAGACATTAAGAACGGCCGGTATCAGTGCTATTATTATCGCAATTGTCGAGGCGATGGTGTTTTTGAGCATTCTTTGCCAGAGATTCCCCGTTTGCATATTGGCCCAAATTGCCGACGCATGTTTCACAGACCATTCCTCCACTTTATCCAATGTAGTTGGCTTCTTTTCAACAGCTTCATCGGCCTCTGCCTCATTCTTATTCGAGTTTGAGCGTTGACTTGGCCTAGGGCTTCCTCGTGGAGCGGCCTCGGGAGAGGGTGGGCGAGCGGTCATCCTGCACACTTTGCGCCACAAGACGCAGGTACCTCAAAGTTCTTGTTGTGACTGTTTCAACGTATTGATAATATTCTTGCTGTAAAGCCGGATAGGCTCAATGTCCCCTCTGTAATATCGAGAGTCGGAGGAATTGTTGAGTTCTTGAGCCGGGTGGTGCCCATCGTCCTCGCTGGGTCGCTGGGTCGCTGGGTCACTGTTGAACTGAGCTGTCCTAACAGGCATTCCAACTGCAGCGCATCAATGCGCCATTGCTCGACGAATATTTTCGTTCTACGTCTGTGACAGTAAAATTCAAACAATTGCTCGGCGTCGTCATAACATGGGTGTTTGGTTACTCAATTAGCCTCGGCGGCGGCCCTTGCTTGACAAAACGCCCTTGCAGCATTTTAGCGGCGAACCGCGCCTCGCCCCGCGTTGCGCTCTTATCGAAGTTACCCCACCACCTGTGACGACGACAATCTAGGCTTCCGCGAATCCAACCACTTCATTTCTGTGCGACAACTGTTCCTGAAAAGCGCAACGACACTTTATTCGATATGGCTCCCACTAATTCCTATATGGTTTGTTATCCCCGATCTTTTCATCTGGTTTGAGATGCTGACGTCTGAACAGTCGAAGCTGAAGGTGCAGCTGAAGTTGTCCATTGCGCGCCTTCGCATGGCCCAACAAAAGGATGAGGCGGTATCCAAACAATCACGACGCTCAATGGCCCAATTATTAGAAGCCGGCAAAATCGAAAGCGCGCGTATCCGAGTCGAAGGTATCATCCGGTCCGACATCACTTGCGAACTCTACGAGATACTCGAACTATACTGCGAGCTCCTGCTCGCCCGTGTCGGGATGATGGAAAGCTCCACTTGCGACGTGGGCTTGGAAGAAGCAGTCAAGAGCATCATGTATGCAGCTCCGAAGATAGACATCAAGGAGATACACGTGGTCCGGGCTCTACTGGCAGATAAATATGGGAAGGAGTTTGCGTTGGACGCGGCGGAGAACACGGACAACAAGGTGGCTGAGAAGGTCGTCAAGAAGCTAAGGATAGAGCCACCCTCGGAGGCTCTTGTTAACGGATACCTGGAAGAAATAGCAAGCACGTATGGCGTCGACTGGCCGAAAGCAGAGCCTGGAACCCCCCCAAAGTATGCCGATGATGAGGACGAGGGTCCCTCGAGTGGCGGCCAAGCAGAGAAGGCCCTGGAGGACCCAATACCGGCACGCACTAGGGTGGAGGAGGAGAGGGACGAGTTGACGAAGGCCACTCCTCCCAGAGACTTCGGACCAAGCAGCCCATTAAGAGTCAACCCACCTAGCCCAAGCACGGACAACTTACACCCGCGAGTCAAAGGCACCCTCGACCTGAAGCCGACAAAGAAGATGGCTGATGCAAATGCGACGAAGAAGCCTGACCTAAAGAGCAAAGGCCCCGTGGGCGGTACTATTCCCGATATCGATGAACTAGCGGCGCGGTTTGCAGCACTGAAGAAGTGAGCTTGTATTGGGACAGCAGGGTGTCTGGTGTTTGTGCAGTGGCGTGCTTAGCAGCCTGAGTCACAGGAAGGCGTTTTGACATTTTATGGGCGTGATCTTCAGCGGGGGACCTTTGCATCTTGACTGGGGATCAATGAAAAGAGAGGCTAGGCTGTCAAGCTATCAAACCACGGGTTGGTAGCTACATCTGGGTTAAGGCCACTGGCTCTCTCTTGTCATGAACCCAGACAAGAAATATGCGAGTCTACATAGCACTGAAATTCATATATATTAGTTGAAATGCCGATTTTTATCAGCCCCAATCGCAATATCAATTCTCGGATTCGAGTATTTGTGACAGATTTGCTGAAGAAAGGGATGTCTTCAGCGAGTGGAGCTAAATAAACATGACGTTGGCGCTAAGCACAAGTGTGGAGCGGCGCGGATATTAGTGTTATTCCGCGATAAGTCTGGGTGGGATCTGGTAGCCTCGCGAGATAGGAACGAAACCTCGAAAGAACACCAACAGCGATTATATTATCTCACCTACAAAGCGGTGCCAGAAGCACGAATCTACACATATGTTGTATGTATAATACGATCATTCCATGTACCTATAATCAAATTTGCCAAAGGACGAGTAGCTGTCAACTTCGCAGCCTCGCAGCATCCGAGGTCTACGATTCACCTCGACATTCACATTCAAATCAACGCCTTGAGAGTCTGATCGGCCACCTCGATGATATACCGACTGATATATATCCGCCATGGAGCAAATGTTTGCAGAAACTCCTAAACCTGCGGAAATGTCCTCAGCCGATGGACCACAAGCTCTCGACTCCTCTCAACTTCCCGATTGCGCTCCTACAAGAAGCCAAGCAGAAATGGAAGAACATATGGGTTGCCGTCAGAGTGAGGGAGTACATAAAACACCTACAGAACCCCTCAACTCCACTCAACTTCCTGAATACGCTCATGCGAGAAAACAACCAGAAGCGGAAGAATATATGGGTTGCCTTCAGACCGAGGGAGTCCATAAAACACCTACGGAGCTTCTCGACTCCTCTCAACTACCCGAATGCGCTCCTGCGCAAAACCAAGCAGTAACGGAAGAATATATGGGCTGCCTTCAAACCAAGGGAGTACATCAAACACCTACAGAGCTTCCTGACATAAAAATGGAGTCACCTCAGGATGCAGCGAGGCCCCCACGCTCTCAACAACAGTCATTACTGAACGACGAGTTCCCCGCCCAAACACAACAGGCGCGGCTGTTCAACGACCCAAGACGACACAAATTGTTTGGAGAGTACAATGAAGTTATACGTCAGAATCCGGATTCACACCTCGCGCGGCTGGGGGAACTGGCACACTATGTGTTTGATAATGGCAGGCCTGCTCGTGTGTGGACTGCTGGTGGAGTGGGATCAGCACAAGTCGGCCTGGATCCTTCCAAGACTTCAATACACGGGAGATGCAGCTTCACGTATGACGAGGCGGACATCCTTCTGCTCACGGAGTCAGAGCACGCAGCATGGTCACGAGCTAATAACCCACCCAAGCTCGTGGTAATTCGGGATCCGGAATTTTCCCGACGTCGGCCTGCGAAATCTACGGAATCATGGCTGAGAGAGCAAGAAAAGCGGACAAACAAAAAATGGGTTGATGTTCAGCGCTTGAATCGGCAGTGTAATGATGGCGCCGCTGAAAACATACCTCTGCAAGATGCCATCCAACAATGGCGCACTTCACAGACCAGTGATGTTATATCCCTGGAAACGCCGCCGATGAACCTCTTGAATATTTCGGACAAGACCGTGGGGCATTGGCCTGAAGGGCTTGCCAAAGATTACCAGCTACTCTTCGAAGCCATAGATGAGTGCGAGAGCATGATATACAGGTCACTGGATGAGCGTTTGGTTCCGCTTTCTGAACAGGACCGTGGGATAGGGAAGACCACTCTGATGTTGTTTTCGCACAGTGACATCCAAAAGTGCACTCAGTTCCGAATCCTTGCACACAGGGGAGCTTGCTCTTCGTGGCATATCGATAACGCAGGAGTCTATACCTTTATCGTTCTCGAAAGCAACATCGATAGCCCGGATGAGCAAGATGAAGATGTTGTCAAGTACTGGCCAGTCTACCCAACACACCACATGAACGCCCAAGACGAGGACGCAGCTCGACTGGGGTTTTCCAAAGAAGGGATTAACTGGAGGCCCAAACCTGATGGCAAGATTCCAGTCATTGCTCTTATCCGAGGCGATATGTTAATACAGCCTCCCGGGACGATACATGCGCCAATTACATTGACAAACTGCTTCTTCCTTGGCGGCATGGCATGGCGCAAGAATACCTTGCCGCAAACACTGAATGTTTGGCATTACCTCATGAAGAATGAGATATGCACAAACGAGCCGCTCCCCAGACAAAGCCAAGCTATTTTGGACTTCATCAAGGTGGCGGTCCATGATGCACCCGAAGAGCACGGCTATCGACAAAATGAACTGGGCGAATTCGATAAGATATGCGACGAGATCTCCGGGATGGTTTCTCGATGTGGCTGCTCGAAAGCATGTTCGCTGAGCACCAAATGCTCGTGCCTCATGCAAGGGCTCAAGTGCGGCATCCGCTGCCACAAAGGCAGCACCCTTCATTATACAACTTGTACCACGGTGAATATGTTATCACCTGCGTCATTGTCGGGAGGGAGGAAATATACAAAGAGAATCCGTTTGAAAGACGATGAAGACTCGGATTATACGTCAAATGGCACTCCGGTTTCAAAGACCAAAAGAAAGAAGAGAGAAATTGAGGCACTCCAAGCGAATGCACCGAGTGCTACGCTGGATGCGATAGCATTGCTGCCGCACGAGCACTTGAATAACTCTCCGATGGTAGCAGGTTCAGATTATACGCCAAATGCCACCTCGTCTGGAAAACCCAAAAGAAAGCCTGCAGTTAAAGCACCAAAATCTAAAGCACCAAAAGCCAAAGCACCAGAAGCGAAAGCACTCGATGCTACAGCCCTACTGCCAAATGCGGCCGCGAATAACTCTCCAGCAGTAGCAGACTCGGTTGAGGTGAAGCGTCCCGAGATCTGCGCTGGGTTGTCTACTGGTGGCATCTGTGAATATGATGCTCAGGTCAGTAGCAACGGCTGGGTCTGCAAGCATTGCCACACCATTGTAGATTTTGGTAACGAGGCTATTGGATCTACACGATCAAGGGCAAGTAAAAAATCCACTGGAATTAATGAAAACGACAACACGATATTGTCCACCGTCGAGCAAGGGGCGCCACCGCAAAAGAAATGTGGCATTTGCTCGAGGACTGACATGAACCTGGACACAATGAAGAGGGGGCCAAACGGCCCACGCACCGCGTGCTCAACGTGTGGGAGGAAATGGGCCAAAACAAGACGTGAAAAGGAAGCTAATAACGAAGCTGCGGCACTAGCCACGTTGTTGCCTAGCATCGAGAAAGGAGAATTAAATAAAAAGAGGTGTGACATTTGCCACAAGACAGACATTCTTGTAGACAGGAGGGGGCCAAACGGCACGGGCACTTTGTGTTGGACCTGTGGGAGAAAGTGGTCAAAAGAAAACGCCCAAAGGGAAGCTAATAACAAGGGCGAGGCGGCGGCATTTGACGAAGCCAAGGCCACCAGTGGCACTTGTGTGGGTACAACCCTGAATACTATGTCCAGATCCAGCAAGAGTCAAACACCCGGGGCGTCGAAGAGACAAAGTCGTCCTTTGAAAGAAGGCTACTGTCTACAGTGTAAGGCAACTAAGTCTACTAGTTGGCATGGCTATGAGGACTCTACAGGCAAAGGGAAGCGATGCGGGGGATGCTATTACCATGCGTATGGTGAGGTTAGGAAGGAAAGGAAGAGGAGTCTTGCTAGCAGCAAATCCGCATCGCCATCACCTGCAAAGGAAAATGAAGCGGTTGTCCGCTCAGGCCTCAAGTTTCGTCTATCTCCTGCTGCTTACTCTGCTGCCAAAAAACATAATGCAGACAAGATGGACAAAAACGCATCTCAACAAGATCCACCCGTCCAGTTTCAAAGCGGCATTCTGCCACCTTTGTTTAATGCCCCGCCTAGCCGCCCTCAAGAGAACACCATCATACATGCCCGCAATACCAATCTATCGATAACTGTGGAGCTACCAGCCACCTCCAAACAGCAAGAGCTAGCACAGCATGAGCCGGCCGCTGCCTACCCCTTACAAGATGCCGATCCGCAGGTCCTCGTTGATCTCCAAAGCTATAAATCACACGAGGCGACACCAGAACCTTCAGTAGAGCACAAACTAGAGGCAGATGGCTTCATGGTCTCGAAACCTGAACCCCAAACATTCATCGCCTTCGCCCAAGACGATGAGGCCCCCTCTAAATCTCTCAATGTCAACACCAAACCCGAGGCAGTTGCCGACACGCCCGTCACAAACGGGTCTACCACCACGGAGTCGTCAGCAGAGAACTCTAATTCACACACCTCCTCCCCTCTATCTGCGCCTGATGATGGACTCTCTGATCGTGAGAATGCAGATCTCTTCATACCTCGTTAGGCACGATGGTGGAACGGGACTATAATTTCCTTCTGGGCGGGTCGTTTTGTGCTTACTTTTTTGCGAATACCCTCTACGATAGATGAGTCTATTGTATTTTGGAGTTTATGGGTGCTTGGAAATGGGGAGATGGGAGTGGGAGGTGGATGAGATTTTGACATTACTAGGCGTTGGCAAAACGGATGAATAAACCACTATAATGAGTTAGATTCGTCGTATAGGTAGCTAGGGGATTTGGAACCGGTCGACTTCGCTTTATTGTTGCAACTATTTTTGCAGGGCTTTCGTTGGTAGGAATATGGTTGATTGGCATACATTACTTCTTCCCAAATGGCATGCTCATAATAAAATTTGTCAAAACATGAATATGTATGTGCGTCATATTTATAATTATCCCAAGTAAGGAAGCATGGTGCCACGAATAACGAAAACTAATCATAACGTGCGCATCCCGATCCATACAACGGCGATGAGCAAATAGCAATAACCACAAGCAATATCCCTCCCATAAGTACCATCCCAAAGCAAAATGAACCAGTTGAAGATAATGTTATCCCATTGTATCCCATCCCATCCACCAGCCGCCGGTATCCCCCCTTCCCAAACAAAACTCCACACGCCATACAGCTGCAGTTCATAGAATTGCATGCCGAGACATTGAACAGAACTTAGTCACTCTCATCAAAATCATAACTGTCCTCTTCCACTACACTCTCCTCTTCCTCTTCGTCGCTGTCCGCATATACGGGCTTCTTAGACTTTGCTTTCACTACCGCGGCACGAGCAGGGCGACCCCTTGCGGCAGGCCTGACAGGGCTTTCGGTGACATCGTCTTCGACATCCTCCGCATCGCTCATTGCCAAATCATCTTCCGAATCGTCTTTGACAGCAGCCTTAGAGTTGACCTTTACTTTAGCTTGCTTGGCAGCATAAGCCTTGGCAGCCGGAGACAACCCGGGCGGCTTTGGCGCTGGTTCTGCAGCTTTCACAGGTGCCTTCTTCACGACCGGAGCCTTTTTAGGCTTTGGCGCTGGGACGGCCTTTGCTTTCGGGGCTGGCTTGGCCGCTGCTGCTTTCACTACAACAGGTAAACTGTCGTCATCACTCAGGAAGCTATCCAGGTCTCGATCCAGTGGCTGGGGTGCCTGAGCTTTCTGCGGTGAAGGTTTAGCCAACATCTCATAGTTAGTCTCATCGTCATCAGACAAGTCAATAACCTTGCTTTTAGCAGCTGGCTTGGCTTTGGAAGATGCTGAGGAAGCTTTGCCGGAACTGCTACCTGGCCTTGACATTGCGAAGAGAGACAGGCGGCCATTGTTTGCTGCGGTGTCGGATTCAGCACCAATACCCTTGACCATCGCTCCAACATCCCCGAGCATCTTGTCGTCGTCGCTTTCAGACTCGTCGTCGTCTTCTACGAGCCAATTCTTTGGCTTCGCGGCAGCTGCCCTCTTGCTCCTGGACGCAGCGGGCGCAGGTGCAGCCGAAACAGCGGCAAAATCGTCGTCTGAAAGGCCCGACATCTCTTCGGCGCCATCTGATCCATGGGCTTGAGTCTTCGGCTTCTTTGGTTTCGCAGAGAACATGTCTTCGAAACGTTTCTTTGCTGTCTCAGTTGGTTTAACTTGGACCACTCCCTTGGCAGGGTTGGCCTTTGCTGGTTTGGCAGCCTTTTTCGTTGGCATATATTCCTCGTCCTTCTTAATCTTGGTCGACAACTTGCCACCTTTGCCAACACCAAGTTTCTTTGACGCTCGGCGGCCAAGTGATCGAATGCTCTTCTTAACCTGGGTATCTTCCTCAAGGGCCGCATGCCAAACCTCAAGGAAGGCATCAAGATCACGGCACCAAAGGTCCTTTTCACTCAACGCTTCGAGATCATCGAGCTCTGCCTTCTTGTCTACCATCTGTCGTTTGAGTTTATCAACACGCTCTTGCGTAAGCGACCAAATAGGAAGCCCAAGAAGATAGTCATAGTCTCGTGCACCCCCCTCTTCGTCATCTGGAACTTCTTCGTCGTTCTCCACAACATCATCCGCCTCGCCTGCCTTTTTGGCGTATTTGACTTTCGGAAATGGCTCGTATTTCTTGGCACGGAGCTCAGCGACAAGCTTTGGCTTGGTTTTCTTGGAAACAACAAGCTTGTTGTCGATGATCTCCAGAACAAACCTAGCTTGGTTGCTCAGCTTGCGATACTCTTTTCCAAAGACATCTAGCCAATGCTGCTTTCTCTTTGTGTACATTGCAAGTCGGTGGACGTAAAACTCTTCAAGAATCTCCTCGACCTTGGTGTATTTGCGGATGCGGCCCTCAAGATCGAAAGCAACCAAGTTGGACGTCGCAATTGTCTTCTGCAGCTTGAATTTCTCTTCTAAGCCTTCAGTAAGAGCGGCCTTCATCTGAGAAGCTTCCATTTGAACAACGAAGTGGACATTGTCATGGTCGTTGAATTCCTTGTAATCTTTGATGAATGACGTGACCTTTTCGCCCTTGATGACTTCCTCAAGCTTGCCTTTAAAATCATCGGTCCAGACACGAATAGGCAGCTCAGTAATCTCAACTTCGTTGTCTCCGGGGCCTTCGGTGATTCTTCCATCGGCCCGGAAACGGTCTGGGCCTGCCTCTTCTACGACACCTTTCCAGCCACGGAACCACGGCATCATTGGCTCAAACGGCTGTTCCTCAGAGCTATCGAGGCGTCCCATGCGACGTTTCAAGTTCGTGACAATGTCTTCTGGGTGATAGTTGGGAATAGACGTACTCCAACCGGTACCAATACCCTCCGCACCGTTGATGAGAACCATGGGTACAATGGGGCAGTACACCTTTGGCTCAATACGGCGATCATCATCCGTATTGTATTCGAGATTTGCCTCATCAAGGGGGGAGAAGACGCGCCTAGCGAACGGCGACAATCGAGTATAGATATAACGTGGGCTCGCAGCATCACTTCCACCAGCCAATCGAGAACCGAAATTTCCACTAGGCTCTAGGCAGTTGACATTGTTGGATCCCACAAAGTCTTGGGCGAGACCAATGATAGTACCCTGAAGCGACTGTTCTCCGTGTTGGTATGCCGTCAGTCCAGAACAGTAACCAGCAAGCTCCACAACCTTCATATCCGAAGTGATGTTGCGAGTGAATGCAGAATAGATGACCTTTCGCTGACCCGGCTTAAGACCATCAATAACCGAAGGAATAGATCGCATGTTGTCAGCCATGCTGAAAAGGATAAGTTCGCGATTAACGAAATCATCGTATGAGATTTTGCTGGACGAGTGGTCTAGGAAAGTGCCAGGGACGAAGTTGCCTAACCACTGCTTTCGGTGATCAGCCCGCTTCTTCGAGAATGCAAGATCAAATAGATCCTCTTCTTCTCTCTTGATGGGCTCAAACTCTTTTAGATGCTCGTCGAGTTTCGTGAAGTAAACTTGGGCGTCTTGAGTGGTGCTAGTTCCCAGACCCTTGTAGTACTTGTGCTTCCAACTGCGTTCGTGCTTATGCCTCTCTCTCCATTCGTCATATTGAGGCATGGTGAAGAATGTCCGGGAAATGGCGGTTTTTGGGTTGGGTCCCTTCCACACTTTAACGATAGGCGTAATAAATTCTTGGAAGAAATTAGGCAGCTTCAACAAGCTGGGAAAGGCCACATGTAGGAAGTTGATTAATAACCCCTTGATGTGGCTACCATCGTGATCTTGATCAGCCATAATCATCAGATGTCCATACCGAAGGCCTTGCGACTGAGGATCGGTGTAGACCTGTTTGTGCTTCAGACCAAGAAACTGCTTGATATTCTGGATCTCAGCATTCTTTGATATTTGGTCAATGGAAGCGTCTCGGACATTAAGCATCTTTCCTCGGAGCGGGAACACTCCAATCCTGTCAGGATCAAGAATGGCTCTGCCAGCAACGGCGAGAGCCTTGGCAGAGTCACCTTCAGTGAGGATCAACGTACACTCGTGCCCACGTCTCGTTCCCGCCAAGTTGGCGTCCACAAGTTTGGGGTTGGTCATACGCGAACGCCTGTTGCCATCGCTCTTCGACAAAACCTGGTCGGCTTTTTGCTGAGCAAAATGCATGATGTTGGCAACTGCATCGGTCTTGACGATCTTCTTCAGAAATTCTTCCGTGACCTGGCACTTGCTGCCGAATTGGCTGACTTTGGTTGTCAGTTGCTCCTTGGTCTGAGAGGTGAAAGCAGGATTGACAATCAAGCAGTTGACGAAGAGGAAGATGTGGTTTCTGATTTGGTTGGTTTTCAATGCTGTCCCTTGTTTGTTGATCTTCTTGACGTGATCAAGGAGCCTTTGGCAAATCTGATCAGCAATATAGCTGACGTGTGTACCTCCGGTGGTCGTGGCGATAGAGTTCACGAAGGAAACTTGTTGGAACGAGCCATCTGAAACAGCAAATCCAATCTCCCATCGCTTATGTGAGTCGTCGTCGTCGACAATGACGGTTGTTTTGACTTCGGCATCTTGGATGCCACGCTGGGAATTGATGGCCTTGGCATACATCTCAATGTATTTCTTGAAAGAATTGACCTTGATTTTGGTGCCATTGAGATACACAGATACACCTTTCACTGTGCCAGCAAGATCATAGACGCGTCGCTTGACCAAGCCTTCAAAATCATCGTCAATGCCATCCATCTGGAACTTCTTCCAATCAGGAGTGAAGGTAACTCTGGTGAAGTCTGCTGACTTATTGGCCGTGATTTTAGCTTTGCCCATATTGGACATATTGTCTGTCCAAACCTGCTTATATCTTTTCCCGTTCTTGCTGTCCTGAGTTTCCAGCGTAAAAGATGTACTGAAAATATTGCAAAGCTTTGCACCATAGCCGTTGCGGCCTCCAGTTGTCTTCGATTGCTCGTCATCATAATTGGATGAGGTCAAAAGATGACCGAAAATCATCTCCGGGATATAGATTTTCTCCTTCTCATGAATCTCGATGGGGATACCTCGACCATCGTTCTCAACACTAATCTCTCCTTTTTCGCGATCCACTGTGACCTTGAGGGCTTTCATGTTTGCATCGTTTTGCTTGTTATCGGCTGCATTTACAAGAATCTCGTCGAATATCTTGTATAGACCAGGAATGTACTCAACCTTCCGACTCTCCATTTGCTCTGTCTGAGAATTGAAGACCCACATTTGCTGTTCGGTTCGTTCGACAGAGCCGATGTACGTATCGGGACGTGTGAGGATGTGCTGAACAGGGGAGAGTTTTTGATAGCGATCAGTCGAGTTGCCACTCTTGGGCTTTGATTCTGTAGGACCGTCTACGTTCATACTTTCGTTCTCAATCGTTTCCAGAGGCTTTCCTGCCGCCTTCTTCGCGACCGGGGCCTTCTTCTGCTTCTTGGCGCTTGGTGGTGTATTTGACAACATTGTGTCATCCTCAATTGCAGCCTCGCCATCTTCTGCTGCATCCTCATCGTCGTCGCTGTCGGGTTTGGGGCGTTTGCTCGGTACAGACTTGGTCTTCAGTGTGGTTTGGGACAGCTTTTTGGGAGCAGCCTTTGGCTTTGCGGCGGCTTTGGCTGCAGGTGCTTTCTTGGGGGCAGCCTTGGGCTTCGGTTTGGCTTTCTACGGTTTCAATTAGCCTTGTCGCATACACCGCACCACTCCAACTACAGGCATGAGCGCATCAATCCGAGCACTCACAACAACAGGGACCGGGGAGAAGTTATCGGAATCGCCGTAGTCATCGTAGTCATCCATTACGGAGTCGTCCATGACGGATTATGTGGCGGAAAAACGCGAGGCAGCAGATGGCAGTAAGAGGAGTGCGGCAAGCACTGAATTCGAATAGAGCTTGCCTATCCTGCTGCCGTTGAGAAGATACTTAGACGAAGAGTATATGGAGGGGTTGGCGTGCTGTCATTGACAATAATGTGCGTTAATTGTTGTCCTTGGATTCGGGGTCCTCTTGTGTAAACAAAGCTCGGGATTCTGGCGAGGAAACCGCGTCGTGGTGTTTCAGGCCACCATCAGGCACGAGCTTTAATCTTGTCACGTGATGTAAAAGCAGCTTCACGTACTTTTGGTCGTTTGTTTACTTTTGGATATCAACCCCCCACGACCAGCTCAGTATTAGCCCCAACAGTACGCCTGAGACTATGAATCATGGCATGGGAATCATACTTTAGATTTGATTATGCTGCCAATTCTGAGGCAGAAGCAGTTTGGACATCCTGACAGTTGAAAACAAGCTGAAGATGACTGGAGAGGACTGGAGATGACAGCTTCAGCGTGGAGATGACGTGTGTAACTAACCCTGACGTTTTGGCATGGTTGTACTATTTTGAGGCTCCTTGATTGCTCATGACACAATCCCCAGCCGCAGAGAGAGCCGCCTGTTACAATGGCTTCCCGCACGTTTCGTCACCCCTGACAGTCTTTTTGGTGATTTTGTGTTGCTATACCTCTTCGCAACTCCGAATTATTGGCGGCAAGGATGGCCTATATCTTGCCGTATTGAGGCTCGTGTCAGTGTCACTGAACGTGGACGGCCCCGGAAAGCCAAAAGAGTTCTTGAGGTCGTACTAGAAGCTCAAACAAGCCTGATACGGTGGTATATTTGCAGATCCTGCGGAAATGAAGATGAAAAGCGGAGAGGGATTCATTGTGGAATAGAAGTGATGATATGAAACACAAATGAGTCCTTGATGGGAATGGGACGGTAACGACGTGGCTAAACCACGATTTGGGGATTTTTTTCTTCTTACGCGCTCATATTATGTCTTCTTCTTTGAATTGATTGGTGATGTATGAACGAGGCTCCAGAGAAAAGGCATGGGGTTCCTGTGACTTCCTTTTTCGTTCAACCTAGACCAGGCATATCCCGAGGCAAATTAATTCTCAACTTCATCGCTCCGTTTGTATAGTTACAGTTGCAACCTTGGAAAGTGGTTGGCTCGAGCACGTGGGGGCAGTCCAGATCAACGGTTAACTGCAGGCTTCACTCATTTCTGGCAATAGCTATCGCCAACTTTCAACATCTTGCCGACTCGAAGAATTAGGGATTGCCTATTATGGCCTGGCCACGGGGCAACTCATGGGAGAAAGGCATGTCCTATCTTGAACTGGTTGCGGTTCTGGCTCAAGCACAGTAAATCCTCAATATGATAATTCTCTATGTTGCAATACCTGGCACTTAAGAATCCATTGTCAGGTCCCAAACCATCCAGGTGAGCGGATATGATATCTTGGAAGAAGACCTTCTCTTATTTCCTTGTTCATTTCTAGGTTCTTATGGTAGTATTCTACTATACTATCATCCTTCGGCTCTTCATTCTGTGCATGACCTCAACTCTCTCTTCGAGGTCCCCTGTTCCTGTTGAGCCGCCATGAACCTTTGTGGGCTTTAAATCTTCGGCGTTGCAAGACATGACGGCATGGAGATGCTGGATTTCAGACGCATACTTGCATGGCTATCCTGTGGGTCATCAGAGTCAAAGCAATGACAAATACATGCCATTATTTGGGGAGTAGCAATCCTTTCTTAACAAGCTTCTCGAATGGCCATGGAAACTTCCCTTGCGGAACTACACTGCTGTCTTTGATGGTATATGCAATATACGGCTGCTCACGCCGACAAGAAGCATGATCAAATCCGGGTACGATAATAAAAAAGGGATGGGATATATTCCTTTGAGCACATTCCTACATGACTTCTGACACGGAGACATAAACCTCAACGATAGCAAGCACCAAGCTACCCTGCTCATTGCATCGAGTCAATCAAGTTGTCTTACTACGATATATGCTGTGATAGGCATTTTCTTTCTCCCCAGCCACAAGAGTCAGGGCCGGAAACACATCCATGCGGCAATTCTGCTGCGTAAGTATGCAGCTATCCGCCTGTGCTGCAGCCACCACCCGTCACCACATATCCGCCTAACCCCATTCAAACACTACTTGCTCCCGTTACGGTGTTAGCATTTGTGTGCTGCTGTCAAACCACGGCTTCATCGGGGTGGAAATATACCCCTGTCCAAGCAGCCAGCCAGAAACTCTTTCGACTGGAAACTTGCAGCTACTGGGACCTTCTGAGACTAATTTCCTCGAAGCTGTGCCATGTGCCATTGCCAAGGAAGGCTTTGCCGTCCGTCTGGGGTTATGGGGATAGGCATAGCGGACGAGGATACGGAGTGTTATCGTATTTACCTCCAGTATTCGCTGGCGACTTGTCATTCTGACGGAACCCCTGAAACGCTGTCGAAAGGTCCCCTTGGATTCGTTGATAAGAATCATCTCTTACCCTTGGACAGCGCGTCAAATAAAGGAAGACACGTTAACACGCAGACAGAGACACGCCCTTTCAAGAGCCTGCATAATCCTGCATGTTCACCTAGCAACCCTCGGCTCATAAATATTAGTGTGCGTGCAAACGGAGTCTCATATGTTCACTGGCTATCACTAAGACACGACCAACAAGGGCCGGAGACCCCGCCGAGAAAACTCACATATCCAAAACTGACCCAAGAATTTTTCTTTCCAGTGCCCTTTGAATCTTTATTCCGAGCCTTTCAAGGCTGCTTGGATGGGGTTGACTGGGCATCTAAATCCTCGCTCATTCATTCCAAGGACTCAAGCATCGATACAAAGTTGACTGCATTGCTTTAAAAGTCGGAGCCAACGACTTACAACTTATTCTGGAACACCGTCTGAGACCTCCAATAGCTCGTCGGAAGGGCCAGCAACAGTTCTCCTCAGCGCTATGCTTTCCTTGTCTTCGCTTCTCAACCCCATATCTACCTCAGAGTCTCGATGGATTAGTTTACCTTCGAGCTCTCCATCTTACTATTCGCATCTATCTCCAAACGAAAGCCCGCGACCCAGTGGCCAACATTCTTCAGCAAAATCTAAGATGAGTAAAGATGGAGCTGTCTTTTTCAAAGGCAAGGTTATGGGAACTGTTATGTTTCCTCCGTTTGAGAACCTTGACCCAGAGAGCGTTCGGGAAGTCCAGAAGTACAAGATGTTTCCCCTCGGAGAGATTGTGAAATATCCTCGCCATATCCCATACAACAGCGAGAAGAAAAGTTTCCTTGAGAAAACTGGTCGACACAGCTTTGAAGGTAGGATTGCAATTTACATTGGTGGCATTGCTGACAAGACTATCAGTTTTCCAATACACATTCCGACTTCCAGGCGAAGAAAAAGAACACACGGTAATGTGGGACTACAATATCGGGCTTGTCCGTGTTACGCCTTTCTTCAAGTGCTGCAATTACTCGAAGGTTGGTTTCTCTGTTCTCAAAACTGTGCCACTTTCTAATGAACCGCAGACCATACCAGCCAAGATGCTTAATATGAACCCAGGTCTCAAAGAAATTACCCACAGCATCACAGGAGGTGCACTTGCTGCTCAAGGTATGGCCTATTCTCCCAGCTCTTGGACAAATAATCTGACTTGGTGAAGGATACTGGATGCCATACCCATGCGCCATGGCATTATGTGCAACCTTCTGCGCCAACATCGCTGGCGCTCTCATCCCGATATTCGGACCCAGTTTCCCATCACAATGCATACCCAGTGAATCTCCTCTCTGTGGGCGAATGGTTATCGAACCATCGGTCATTATCCACGGCACCAAAGAAGCTATAGCCTTCCGTTCCGCTGCCACAAATGGTCCCACGTCCAACCCATCTTCATCCGCATCCCAAAATCCGACGCCTAGTCCAACCCAGCGAACGGTTCGAACAATTGACTCTGTGTCACCCCGAAGTACGCCCAATGATTTTCCCGTTGCTCACGAGCAAGCTACGAAAAGATTGAAGCCAAAATGCCGAGGACCCCTCCGCGGCGAAAGCACAGACACGGAGTCTGAGACGAGCATGTCATACCAAAAATTCGACCGAGCACAATTCTCCGGGCCGCCCACGCCAATGACAGCGTACACCCCTCTTCCATCCTCACCTGCTTCTGGCTACACTTCGTCCGGCTGGACAACGGCAAACACGCATCCCCAGGTGCGATTTGCGCAACAAAACAAGTCTGCATTCTCATCTAATGCGAAGATCGCTTCGAGAGAGCATGAAATACAGCGCCAGGCGCCGGGTTGGAGACCTCGAACCCTCCAACACCCTCCAACTCCACCGTATCCAGCGACTCCAAACCAAAGTCCGGTTGCAAGCCCTTGGCTAAGCGCCATCCCTCGCACTACAGGTGACCATGGGTTTGGGGCCCAGACACTGAACCAAAACACTCTTCCACCAATGAGGCATCGTGGCTTGGTTGGATTGGGGATCAGAGTTGTTGGTATGGATGAGGAGGTTTATGATGCGGATAGTGATGGCAGCCCAAACGTCAGCCCAAAGCGTATAAAGGGGGACAGGGAGGTAACCAAGGAGGTGGAGAGCAAAAATGGAAGCCCAGAAAATGTTGAGTGGCTTGCAAAGGTCAACTCATCCCTGGAAAAGGGGGTTGGCGAAGAAGAGAAGAGTGCGGCGCTGATGCTTATGTGTCTTAGTGTTGGCGAGGGGAATGGAACTGCACAAGGCACGAAGAGAAAGAGGGCAGCAAGTTTGTGAAGGTTGAATTGGAATGTCACTGGCAATGCACACTTTAAGGTTTGAAATTGAAGATGCAGATTGGATACACTGAATATGAGCACACGGTAAATTCACACGAGCTATGTCGATACGATGATAGCCATAGGCAGGCCATGGACACAACGAATATTGAAAATGGGGCTCGGGATTTGAATATTGTATACTGCGCGATTTTAGCTGAGTATGTCATTTAGTTTTGGCTTTAATTAGAATGTATTGTTGAATCCAGATGGAGTAAATATTCCGTGCTCTGAAGTATGATGTACGCTGGCTTTGGAATTGCAGGCGATTTATTGGGTAATTTGCTCCAACAAGGTGGTACGCAGTTCTTGTATTGTCATATTTTATATGTGATGATAATTACATGAAATACTTCACTTGCATGAATGTCACTTTTTATGTTAAGTCAATTCTGCTATAATTTTGTGTGACGGAACGCTTTATTTGATGATGCATATTATTTATTCTGGGTTCTTATAATTCTATGGATATAGATAAGAAGTATAAGACACCCCCAACATCAACGCGGCGAGTATGAAGTCAGAAATGAGCATGGATCAACTTCAAATATTTTCGCTGAATGACGTCGCAATAATAACCCGAAAGGATGAGAATTGTGACCGCCAAGTAAACTGTCAATACGACGTGTGGCTCAAAGCGCAAAACTCTCCTCTTCGGCCTCCGTGATCTGTGTGATTTCACGCTGAATCGAATCAGTGCTTGGAAGTCCTTCCTCATGTTGCCTTTTCAGGTCCCGAAGTTCGCAAGCCAGCCCTTCTTTCCGTCTCTCCCTGTCTTCGCGAGTCGTGTCTCCTTTCTCGTCGGGTTGCTCCTCCATCGCCAGTCCCATCCTGATATCGTTTTCCGTGACGTCAAAAATACCGTCGAGTTCCTTTTGAACTGCACAGAAACTGGCCTTCACTTCGGCTTTGATGTCCTTGCTTATAGCCATCGAAATGTTAGAGAACAGCGTGCCCTCCTCAATGCGCCCTTGCACCGTTTGCCGTTGACGAGCTGCCGTGCCGATGCCTGCTCAACACAGACATTAGTATGGAGTTAATTTGAACGAAAGTATCATTTCAGATTAATTCTAGGGAAGAAAAATACTAACCAAATTCTTGGGCTGCTGATCGGTACGCAGGTGTCATCTCAGTAACTACGTAAGATGATTGGTTCGGCTCTAATGCTTTGGAGCAAATAATTCTAGTTTGAAGTAAGAAGAGAATCTTTGTTAAAGATTGACTAAGAGAAGTAGGAATTTGTTGACTAATGAAACTTACTGGACACTTTTTGCAAGTTCTTCCACCACCTGACTAAATTGGTACTCGATATCTATGAGTTTCAAGTCAATCCCTTCCATGAGTATAGGGTTGAAGTGTTCCCCTAGATTCCATGGTTAGTAAATATAGTCCACGACTAAGCGGAGACCATTTAACTTGCCTCTCATTTCGGATTGCAATTTTAGCAATGGCGCTTTGATAGACCGCAACAAATCTGCGAATAGCGTCGGGATTTTCTGCTTCAAAGCTTCCCAACGAAATCCCATCTCTGCCCTCATCTTTCCAATGAGCTCAGCGTTCCAATTTACTCTTCGGGCTCTCGTCATGTGGTCGCCACCGTTTTGGCACCAAGCTTTGAACTGACCTACACCATCTCAAGTTAGTGTACAGTTGCTAGACCTATATAATATGTGGAAACAGTACTCCAATGCCACTGTACACTGTTAGAATCCGAATTCAATGTTGTTGAGAAGGGGTGTGGACATTACCTGCCACCACGATAAACCTTCTTCTCGCGCCGCATTTTCCCAGGCGCCCCTTTCTTGATCTACAAGAGTTAAACGGGATTCTGGATTTAAGGGCAGCGGTCATGATCAAACTCACCTATATGTGCGAGAATCAAACTCCGAAAAAGTTCCTTGAAATCGATTTTAGACTGAGACACAGCCCTCGATACCTCCTACGGTTAGCTCATGACATGAAGCATGGAGAGTACTACCAACCTCTTCTTTGACTTCAAATAAGATGAAATAGATAGATCTATCTATTTTGGCCTCCATAGTCTGGTATGCAGGTTTGGTTGCCACCAGCAGGGCGGAATTCAGAAAGCTTGGTATCTTCGAATTGCGGAAATGGTTTGCTTCGAGTAGGTGTGCGTGACTGGTTACGGTGTGGCAGAATCGTCGAACCTCTGGTATTCCACTGCCCTGGACCATTTCGGCATCTCCTTTTATGGCATATTTCTCATAAGACGTGTTCGACACGCAAAACACTTGGAGTACCCCATTTGGAATTTCAGCCGAATAAGCTCTCTGCAATCCTTCTTTGACGTGCATGTTTCGGGCGTTGATCAGTAGCAAACGTTGCCTAGAGAATAGTTAATATCATAGTTGCTAGAATGCGTAAACCCGCAGAACTTGCCTCAACTTCAACTTCTTTACAAGTTGTCTGTCCCCATTTGCCTTCTCCTTGGCGATGTCTTTGTCGAGGTTCGCCATTACTTCTTCTGAAATTTTGTTATTAGGGCCACAAAATTCCCGTCTCGCCGATTTCTCATTAATGTCCTGCTATGCGTCAGTCACCACCCGAGCAAACTTGAGCAGCGGAGTCCAATCTCCGAGTTGGTGCAAATAATCGCGATCCTCATTCCTTTCCCTCCGGACTCCTCCCATTCTAGCGCGGCATGCTTAGACACAACAGAAAAGAGAGATGATTTCAACGACTGATTCGTTATCGCCCGGGAAATCCTTGCAACAACGAAGATATGATCACATCTTAAGAGGTAATCTTGTGTCGCTTTAACTCGTGCAAGGTTGGTGTCATGCAAGCCTGTACCATCGTCAGTTGATATGTGACATCGGCTGAGATCGTGAACCACTAACCTGGCAAGTCGGCGAGAATAATTCCCGCTTTCAATATCTGTGCTTCAATATAAACACTGTGGGGAATTCTCAATCAGATACTGCAATTAAGAAAGGGAGCGTGATACGAGTCTTACCGGATTATTTTGGTGAATGGCCAAAACTGGTCTTGCATGAAGATACTCGTTTTCTCATAGCATTCATCTGCGGTATCTGCCGTCGATGTCCACTTCCCACTGTCTGCGCCAGCGGGCCAATCAAGTTCATGGGACCATTGAACAAGCTGCGCAGTTGCTACCGCCAGCCCAGCTTCGGACATATCTTGCATCGGAAATTTCTTGTTGAAGGCTCTCTGGTGGCTAAACGCAGCTTCGAGAGAGGACCATGCCTCTCCTGATTCCCTTTGCATCCTAGCATACTCACTTTCCGCAATGCCGTCATCTTCGGCATTTGGAAGATACATCCGACGAAAGCTCCAGAGAAGTTCTTTGATGAGCTTTCCCTTTCACTTGTCGAAAGATATTCGACCTCCATTGTTATAGGCGCGTCATGGCTCGCGGTCTTTGGTCTGTACTCCGCCACTACTGACGTGCAAGCTGCACCAATATCTCCCTGACCACATGTAGTTTAGTTGAAGAAACTTGCTTGTTTACCTTCCCCAGAGCCTCCCAGAATGGCAATAGTTCTCGTATTAGAGACTTTGAATTCACTAAGGGTTTTACCATTGTGTATCAGCCTTTGCAAATAATCTCCATGCACTGTCGGGAGGCTTGCCATTTCCAGCGCACTGGTGGCAGAGCGTGCAATGCCACGGGACTTTTCCAGCTCGGTTTGGTAGAAAAAGTCGTAGAAGGGCTCTTGCGGGACTTCCTCGGTCGTGACGTCGTAACCAGCCATGGTGGTATTACCGTCAGCGTTGCATGAGCTGAACGGAGTCATGATTTGTTTGTGCGAACCACAGGTCGGAACAGAAAACCCGGGTCGAATATTTGATGGGTTGGAAGCAGTGTGATGAAGCTGTCTGAGGGAAAGATAACCACCCACTGATTTAACCAGGTATTAGTAATTGGCAAATTCGCTTTCAGTGGGGTTTGGATTTTGAGTGGTTCGGTCAGCAGATGCTGGGTTTGTTTAGTTGAAGAGGGGTGAGCTTCGCCGGCTCGGATTTGGCCTTCAAGAAGTTGGTGAAAAGATAGTGGCTCTGTTAACTCAATGATAGGCCTTGTCTCAAATTTTGGTCTTCATGAGGTAGCGAAAAGAGTCTGACTGTATCTATTTGAAGACAGAAGAGCCTTGTCGTCTCAGATAATGGTATTTAAGAGGTAGGTGAAAAGGTGCTGGCGTCGTTGGTTTGAAGACGAAGGGAGGCTCGCTGCCACGGCTTGTTCTTGAAGAGGTTGGTGAAAGAAAATGGCACAGTTAGTTTGAAGGTGTATACGTCCTTGGCTTGGCGAGGATTTGTTTTCCAATTTAAGTTCTTGCTGTCTTGACAGGTGAAGTTGCCGCTCGTTTTGAAGAAAGATGTAGCTAGAAGCTAAACAACGTCACCTGAAGCCGCTCAACAATATGGGTAACTGGATGTTGGCAAGATCTTGCGACGAGAAATGGACAAGGAGGATGTTGTAGAAAGTTAGATGGATAGTATCCTACCTGTCAGTTGAAGTATGAGTTGACCTCAAAGACAACAGATGCTGGTAACCTCCAACGCCTTTGTATTGCACGAGGGAAGTGGACAGAGCTAGCGTTATCCTGTCAAGCCTCTCGCGATAGCATGGAGTAACAAAGGAGACGATCGACTGAAATATCTGCCACTCCTCGCTGAGGGAATAATGAAACCGTTCTGGATGGAGTTGTATCGAAAATACACCATCCATGAAAGTGAAGCTCAGATATGTCCCATAGAGAGCCTATAGTATGACTTGAGGTTGAAGACGCCTAGTGAATACTCAGAAATAAGTGAAATTAACAAATGCAAGAGAAAGTAAACTGATTTTAATCGCCCACAATGAAGCTATTTGTTGAGGCCGTCGACCGGAGACTCTGGCTCCTGTTTGATATTCTAGGTGTTCACAGTTCCCTCAAACCCGAAAAGAGAGCATCATGAAATAGGATGGTGACAGAATGGAATTCATATTTGATTGACTTAGCCTTTTATTTCTCTCCTCTCCTCAGCCATTGACCTACAATAGAGTACAAATTATGCCATTTATTTATTTGTTGGCAGGAACAACTGCCGCCTATGTCCTGGTGGCGTAAGTTTATACTCTGTGGCACGGCCCGTCATCCAAGAAGTGCTTCACATGTTAGTCTCATTAACTATACGTAAAAGCGTAGTGTTTTGCTTGACCGGGTGCATAGTCGCCAGCTAGGTAGTCATACATCCGGGAGACTTTATCGTGTCCCGTTGTTCAGTCGCCATCTGGACCTGTTGTAAAGCAAGTAGCATTAGCAACTGGAGCAAGGACGAGGAGTGGGAGAGCAGAGATGATGGAGGACTTCATGGCTGTAGATTTGGGAAGCGATGCGATCGAGAGGAGTGATGTAGAAGTGGGTTATAGGAATTAGAAATTCCAAGAGATATATAGCCGCTTTTATACTTTAATCTGTAGCCATCTCAATTGTATTATCTCCAACTACCGGTTTGTTAACATGAAGCTGAAAGAGAAGCTTAGTTGAAGACGCTTACTGCGTCCGCACCATACAGCCGAGGCGCAGCTATATCTTCTTTGGCAGCCATACTAAAGAAGATCCACGTTGTACCTATGGAATTTGACGGAACAAACCGGCTACGTTAACAACGATAAATACCTACATCCCCTTCGCTACCTCATTCTACTTGCTCTGATACTAACTCAATTACAATTTCCAGCTGGATAACAAAATATTTTCACCATGACGACCGCCAAAGTTCTCATACCAATGTCCGATTATGGACATGATCCAACAGGTACCCATTCCTACATCTTTGCAGGAACATAACGTGCTAGTAATGATGTAAATTCTCTAGAGACCGCTGTTCCCTATACCGAATTCAAGAAAGCCGGATTCGAAGTCCATTTCGCAACGGAGAAGGGCAGGACTCCGGAATGCGACAAAAAGATGTTGAAGGGTATCACGCAGAAAGTCCTAGTACTAAATACCCCTTCATGCCTATCTAGCTATTATACAAGCTAATTGACCTAACCCAAGGGAGCAACAGGTTTAGCAGTTGAAGCCTATAACTCCATGTCCACGCAACCTGAATTTCAGAACCCCCTCTCCTGGTCCTCCTCCGATTTCTCCCTCGACACCTACAACCTGGTCTTCCTCCCCGGTGGCCACGAAAAAGGAGTGCGACAATTAATTGACTCGCATATAATGCAGAGACACATCGCTGCATATTTCCCTAGCACGATGAAGCCGAGCAAGAGGAGTGTGGCTGCTGTGTGCCATGGCGTCATGGTGCTTTCGAAGACAAAGGATATGGAGGGGAAGAGTGTCATACATGAATGCGACACAACGGCTCTGCCGGCACTGTTTGAACAGGTGGCATTTTGGGGTACGAGAGCATTTTTAGGTGATTATTATAAGACGTATGGGGCTGCGAGTGATAATGTTGAGGAAGCAGTAAGTTTGATGTGTTCCAATATTAGCCTAGGTGCTAACTAGAGGTTAGGTTCGGAAAGTTTTGGATAATCCGGACAAGCAGTACAAGAACAGTATTGGAATAGGAGCGTAAGTTATTGATCTTGCCCCTATACAAAGCATCTGAGATTAAACTTACGTCTTGTAGATTTGTTATCGAGGATGAGAAGTATAATTATATTAGTGCGAGGTTCCCTGGCGATGCAAAGTTGTTAGCTGAGAAGACGGTTTCTTTGGTTCAAAGTACTTTTGTCTAAGATACAAGTCCCCTTTCCATTCAATCTATAAGCATACCGTCGTGTGGACATGGTTGATTCCCAACTGAAGCGGCTGGGAAAAGCCAACAAAATGACTGTGTGTTTCTAATCTGATTTAGCATGTGAATGACGGATCCATAGCTTTAAAGGAGCGCATAACGACCATATAAGCCATTGTGCATGTGGTCTTTGCTTGGCCATTTATCATGAAGGAATAGTTTAGGGTGGTGATTGCCGCGAAAGGCCCACTAGCATTTGATGCCATCGACGGAAGAACGCTAGTCCTGTCCCGCTCAAGCTATCTACCCCGCCGTAATTTTTTTAACTTTTGAAATACTACCATGATCGTCATCACCGTCGAGAAACCACTAGCTAGTCTCATTATTCGCTGAAACAAGCGTATAGACCACTCCCCATGGGCTTCATCGAAGAAAACGAGGTCGTCGACCATCCCGCCCCCACCGAACCGACCCCAGACATGATCGCCGCTGCCATCGAGTCATACTCTATGGGAAAACCCCCCACCACCAACCCCGCCTCGTCCACAACGATGCCCCAGCTCCCACCGTCTATGGACGCCTACCGCAACCTCTCCTCCGCCGAGATCCTCGCCGATTTAAACAAGACGCCCCTGTTCATGACCGAGCTGGAGGACAACGACGAAATCGAGGCTTTCAAAGCGCTTGCCTATGAAGGCACACCGAGCGAGGTCTCCCAGAACTTCAAGGAGCAGGGCAACGACGTCTTCAAACTACGGAGCTGGGCCGACGCGAAAGAGTTTTACTCCAAAGCTATAACTGTACTACAAGCCGAGCAGCGGAAACGAGCCCAGGAGAAGACCCTACAAGAAGAATCACCACAGGCCGACAAAACCGCACCACCCACCCTAAGCGCAGAAGACGAGGCCGAAATAAAAGAACAACTAAAACTCCTCGAAGCCTGCCTCGGCAACCGCTCAGCATGCCACGTCCAGCTCAAGAACTACCGATCCGCCACCCTCGACTGCGCGCAAGTCATCCGCCTAAACCCCAAAAACATCAAGGCATTCTACCGCTCGGGAGTCGCGCTGCTCGCTCTTTCCAAGATCCGCGAAGCAGACGACGCCTGTGCGCACGGCCTCGCGCTTGACCCAGAGCACAAGGACCTCAAGCTCCTCGCCCAGCAAATTATCGAGAAAGCGGAGGTTGTCGACGCGAAGAGGCGAAAGGAGGAGGCGGCTGCATTGCGCGTGAAGCAGGAGGCATATGTCTTAAAAGCTGCACTAAAGGCGCGGGGAATCCGCATGCGCAATACAGAGCAGCCTCCGGAGATGGAGGATGCGAAGGTGCGACTCGTGCCGGATCCTGTGGACCCGACGAGTTCGTTGGTTTTCCCTACTGTGCTGCTCTACCCGCTCGTCCTGCAGAGTGATTTTATCAAGGAGTTTGGCGAGACGGAGACGGTGGGTGAGAGGTTGGGGTATATCCTTGCTGAGCAGGCGCCGTGGGATAGGCAGCATGAGTATACCCAGAGGGGTGTGGAGTGCTACGTGGAGACTATGACAGGCGGGCTTATTAAAGTGGGACCGAAAGTGACATTGCTGAAACTTCTTACGAGCGGATCGGTGGAGGTGGTGGATGAGGTTGTGAGGGTATTTGTGGTGCCGAAGCAGAAAGCAGCTGAGTGGGTGGCGGATTTCAAGATGAAGAAGGCTGCTGAGAAGAAGACCTGAGGGGCAAGATGGGGCCTAGTGTATGACGGTGGTGCGAGAAATAGCTGTGTATCACAGCATGAGCCGAGCTCAATGTGTAGAGGGCTAGCCATGGCCCGGGAAGTTCGTCGGGCTATGCCAAACTGTTCACATATTCCGTTGAAGACCCGGCGGGCGCATGAGACAGAACAGAGTCAAAAGCCACCCAGGGAGAACAGCCCTGCTGATATCATATCAGAGGTTCTCACCGGAGGTCCTCATAGCCATACTGCCAACCCCACACCCCACCAAGCCATATTACATGGCTGTCTAGAAGCTGGTTAGTGGAGTAGATGGCTTGTGCTGGTTGGTTCCATGTATGAACCACGATGTCATCAAATGGGGGAACAAGTGTGAGAGAATCCCAATGGAAGATATAATCTGTTGCATTCAGCATATTTACTTGTATTATATATTTGTAGCCATCACTACAACGTAGTAGTCGTCTAGAACCAAAGCCTGGAGAGGGACTGGTTGTGACCCACCAAGCCGCCAATAAATTATACAAGCCGTTCGTAAGATCTGGGTGGCTAATATATACAGTGCCTCCATCAAGTTTGAACCGCACGGGTAGATTTTCTCTAAATCATCACGACCCAGACTTTCTCCGCAGATTTCCCCAGACAGGTTGTTCATCCTGTGGCGCCTGGGACTCATTCCCAGTCTCTCCCGTACCGCCTTCCACGCCATCCTCAACCTCCCCATCCACCGCCACCCCATCATCCTCACCAACTTCAACCTCATCCTGCGGCGCACTATGCCTCTCCCCCGGTCCAGCCTCCCACAACTCCCTCACCACACCCCTCAACTTCCCCGTCTCCAACCCCAACCCATCCATCATCTCCAAAACCGTATCCACGCGCCCATCCCGCTCACTCGCACACCGCCGCGCAAGCGCATGCCACGTCCCATTCCTCACCCTCCCCTGCCACCCCATCGCCGCCATCTCTTCTAGATACCGGAACGCGTCCTCGTAATCCTGCTGTCCCTCGTGTAGACACACCAGGATGAGCCGGTCGTATGTCAGCTCGTCAGGTCGGATGCCTTGGCGCGCCATCTCGGACGCGAGATACATTGCCATTCGTTTGGGGCTGGCTGAGCTGCGGATCTTTGTGCAGCCTTGGAGGAGCACGTTAATCGTTGTTGTGTCGGGGTGGACACGCAGGGCTTTGCGCGATGTCTTATATCGAATATTGGGGCGGGCGGCCACTTCTGCGGTGGGGGTATCTGGTTGTTCTGTCTTTGAGGCGGGCGGGGATTGGGAGCTAACTAGTTCCTTGTAGAGACGCATTGCCAGCCCCAATTCTCCGGACGACGCGGCGGCTTCCAGGACAACATTTACAGCAGCGATGGGGATCTCTTTCCCCTCGTCCTGTAATGGTTTCAAAGCCTTCCATGCATCTTGGATGCCTTCAGGCCCTTCTTCTCGGAGAAGCTTGAACAACGGTCTCGTCGTTGCCGAACTAGGTGTTTTGCTCGTGCTTTCTCCGCCCGCCTTTCCCATGATGCAAAGCACGCGAAACGCATTCGTCACATCCTTGGCTGTCGCATACGCCTCCAACATGGCCTCGTAACTGCTGGTAGGAAGTTCCCCTTTCCTATCTGCCAGCATCTTCAGTGCACTGGTCGCTAGCGCGGGGTCACCAGCCAGCGCTGCAGTGTTGAGGACATTTGCCAATGTGCCATCGCTCGGTCTTAGATAATCAATTTCCACACGCTTTCGCCACACGTATAACACGCCCGCGTAGTCATATGCCGCAGCACATGTATCGAGAAAGTATGGCCAGACGCCAGGACTAACATCCTGCGGATCTGGGTATAAAGGATTACGGTCTGGGTCTTCGGCGCGGGATTGGAGGATGGAGAGAGCCGTAGGAAGCTCGCCGGCTTCTGAGAAAACGTAGATTAGGATGTCGTAAAGCCACGGTTCTACTGGTATATGGCGATGGTGAAGAGAGTAGAATACGGACAGAGCTAGTTCGTACTCGCGGTCGCGTAGGTGAGAAATGATGAGGTGGTGGTAGCCGAGTGGGGAGAGAGAGATCCAGCGGGCTTTCATCTCTGTTAGGATTTCCGCCCGGAGGAGATGGTTGGGGTGTACGGCGAGACTCTACGTGAGCTGTCAGTATACTGTAACATTGCGGCAAGGCGGCAAATGAACATACCATCAGAACGCTATGATATAGGCTCGAATCCCCAATGATCCCTTGCTTGTCCATCTCTTTTAGCAATCCCTCAACTTCTTCTGCGCTTCCCCTCTCTGCATCGGCATTCGCCCGAATAAGAGCATCGAAGTGCCGCACATTTGGCCTTTCTCCTCTGTTCTTAATCAGATACTGAACCAGGTTGATAGTTTTCTGGTATGAGCCGCTCTCGTCTCGCACTGTCCGGAGAATGTCGTGTAGCTCCACGATGGAAAGTGCGCCCCAGTTTTCCGGCGGAGGGGTTTCGGAGACAGATTCGCTGGCGCCCAATGTGTCATTTGAAAAATCCCCATCATTGGACACGTTGATTCCCTTCGCAAGAGTGGAATTATGGCGTCGAGAAGCGGCTATTGAGAGCTTCAAGCCGGAAGGTCTCAATGCTCTCCGGGGCAGGCATGGTCGATAACTCGCCCTCGAAACAGGCAATCGAGCTCTAGACAATGCAATTGAATCGAACGAAGGGCAGAGGCAGCGCCATAGCCCATCGACTGCAATTCGCGGAGCTGACATTGGCGTTGGGATTTCGTCGTCGAATTTCCGAGGGACGGCGCATCAAGAAGTTGAACCTCTATTGTCAGCCTTGCGCTAAACATGTCACGTGCACTGTCGGCTCATATATTTCTTATATTCATGGAGAGCGCGAGGGAAGCGGGATTGAGGCAGATTGATTAATTGCTGCTCTGTGGATTCTATATGATGATTATACAGCTCCAACTTATGCCATAGATGGACGTTTTTCTCATTCCTGCTCAGCCACTTGTGGTGGAGATTGCATTCCTGATGCGCCGTTGAATCCTGACGGACTCCAGCCAAGCTATGCGTCTTCCAATGTAGTCTGGCATCAGCCCTCAATTCCGCTGGCGAGGTCTCCTGCCTCGGGTGTCGTCAAGCAATCTTTCATTGCCCTCGCCCCCTCCCTCTGCCACCGCCTCCACCTCTGCCCCCACGTCCTCTATCTCCCCTTCCGCCGCGATCTCCTCTTGAGCCTCCGCGTCCTCCCCTGTAGCCACCGCCGTGCTGTCCTTGTTGTTGATCCTTAACCAAATCTATAATCTCGTCTGGTACGCGGAGGAATTTGATCTGTGCGGGTCAGCATTTGTAACAGCCAGTAGTCCCAGGAGCCCAAACATACATTGTTTCCCTTAACATATACTTCTGCCAGTCTGAAGAACTTGTCGCCTTCCTATAACAAGCATATGAATTAGCCCTGGTATGTTTTGGGGGTGTAAACGGCGTCGGCGCATAGGTGTGTTGGCATGGGCCGAGCAGCGCGGGGGAGACGACAGGATGGTCTGGGGTTGCGTAGACATACAGGGCTGGTCTGCACGACCTCCTTCAGGGTAAGGTTCATCCAGGTATCGCATGACACGAGATGTCCGTTCAGCGTCTCTCCATTCTTGAGCTCCACGAGCATGGGATGCCCTTGGGCGGCTGTGAGTAGGCCCAATGGAAGCTAGAAAACGCGTTAGTATGCCTCACTAGTACTACCAAATGCGGCGCATCAAAGCAGCTGCTGGGAGTAAGGTTGGAGCAGGCTGTACGCACCATGGTTGGCCTGTTGTGGATAGCTTCACTGTGGTGAATAGATGAGGCTGAGAGACGTGGTGGTGATGCTTGCTTGGACCATCCCATGATAGATAGCGGTTTAGGTGCGTCCGGACTGCCATAGTGACAGTCAGTCACGTGATCATCGTCGATTCCCCGCCCACTGAAGATTGCGACTCTCAAGGTTACAAGAAATCTGCTGTCTCATATAAACTCAACGGTCTAAATAAACAATATTAACGATTCATTGCTGGCGGAATACATTATAGCTTCATGTTAGAGCTATTTTCTATTTACTGTTATAATTGCACTAAGTCCCACAACGCGTTAGCTGTATTACTGTGTACATCTGGGACCACAAGCCAATGGTGAGTGAGGCTGTGTACTCTAAGAAAAGACTTACGCGGCCATTTTGGCTCTCTATCACCCATCACACCCATCACATCCGCATCTCCCCTCCCTCCGCCTCTCTCTCACCCTCAGCCCACCGTGGGACAAATAATGGGAGGATAGTTCATTCAACCAAAACTCAACAACCTCTCCCTTCTACCAATAATCCCTCCCAATTCCTTCATCTATATATCGCCACTCTTTCGGTTCCCTTTCTTTCTATCTCTTCTTCTTCTTTTCTACCTAATCGTCCCTCTTATTGTCCCTCTATTCTCTTATCCCGCCCCATCCGCGCGGCGTTATCGTCGCTGCCTGCCAGTGATGCGTGGCCTCCTCGCAACCGCGCTCTTGGCGCCAGCGTTGGCATCGGCCCTCGTTGTTCCCAATACCTGGGATGGTGTTCATGTTGCCTCTGCAACTCACAGTAAGTTTCGAGCTCCATCCGGGCTTAATTTGTCCCTATCGCCGTCGTCGCATCTAACCGTTGCCCAGCTGAAATCTCCCATGTCGTTCACCTATCTATCCCAATCGTAACTACCACACCGGACGACCCAGTATCAAAGTCTGCACTGGTATGCACCCGTTATTCTCCAGCCTGTCGCGCGTATGGTTGCTGACACGATCCTAGGGTTTTAGAATTGACCTCTCTCGGTCGGGGCCTGAGTGTGGATCGGGAGATCTCGTCGTCAATGGAATCCCCGTGTCTTATGGCACGATCGGTGCACTTGAATTCGCAGAATACCTGGGATTAAATAACATACTGATGCAATGGGCTCTCACCTGTGGCCCCTTGACGCGCACCCTGGAATTCGCAGTGAAGAATGTCAACGGCGAGCCCGTCAACGATCTCGGCCTGACGGTTCTTTATTCTCACGACGATACATCGCTCGAGATCCTAGACATCAAAAAGTTTAGCAAAAACCCGAAGCCTATCTACCTAGAGGTTTCTCCGTCTCAGAAGTCCTATACATTCAAGGGTCAGAAGCCCGCGGAAGACTCGGCGACTGGAGCTGCTCACCCCGTACCAAATGGGGCACAGGCTGCGATCAGTGAGAAGCCAGTCGCTGATGATGTGGATGCGGTCCAAGGCATCGCACTGTGCGACTCGGTGAAGTGCGTCTTTATGGTCGCCGTCCACAACACCAAGGAAACCGCGAAGCACCTCACATCTAAGCTGAAGTCCATCTTTTGTGACAAAAAGCCCGGCAAGCTCCATCCAGGAAAGTACAACCAACCAGACCGCCATGGAGGCAAGCACCACGAGGAGCACAATGATGATGATAGGCATCGTATGAGACCTGGGCACGAAGAGAGACCCTCTGACGACCGCCACGGAGGAAAGCACCACGATGATGACAGGCACCGTATGAGACCTGGACACGAGGAGGGACCCCCTGACGACCGCCATCATCATGACGAAGACAGGCCACATCACCGTCCTCATCACCGTCCTCACCACGGACCCCACGGCCACCACGGCCACAGAGGAAAGTGGCACCATGCCCGCAAGGCCGTCCACCCTACCCTCATCGTCTTCGCCGTCCTCTTCTTCGCCGTCCTAATGTTCCACATTCGCCGCCGCATCCACCGCGCCAGACGCGCAGCTTCCCGCGAAGCATCCGGCTGTGGCCGCGACGAGTCCCCAAGGAGACGCCGTCGCTGCGGTGGCTGGCGTCGCCGCAGATGCAGAGGGAAGCGCGAGTACAGCGAGAAGGACGAGATGCTACCCAGCACTGAGCCTCATCCCGCGTACTCTTCCCCGAGCCACATTGCCACCGAGATCGCGGATCTGAGGCATGCGGCGGAGGCGGTCGAGGATATCGTCTCGCAGTCCTCTGAGGGATCAAGGTACGCCAGACGCGGAAGCGCGGATACGATGGAGACTCTACCTGAGTATACCGCGGAGGAGGGCTCTAAGATGGGCTCTGAGACTCTGCCGGGGTATGCGGATAGTGAGGAGTCTGTTAGTGTTGCCGATGGGTATCAGCCCGGGACGGGAGAGGTGTGGAGGGCTAGAGTCGATGGAGTCAATGTCAAGGCTTAAGAACTGTAGTGGAGGAAAAGCACAACTGCGACTGTGGGAGTCATTTTTGGCTGCGTGTGGGCTGGGACCATTCTTCTTTTCATTTTATCTAGGGTTGTGCTTTATTGGGAATGGGGTGCAGTTGTGATTTGCAACACGCGTAATATCACTGTCATGTAGGATTCTGGAAATAACAAACACTGATCTCAATACCAAGATACATTGAGAATTGTCTGTCGTCACTAATGCTGTTGTATATCGGGGAGGGTACTTTGGGGTTGTGCGGAAAGGACACGGTGATATATTAATTACTCCAACGTCACATCGTCGAAATGCGGCAGAGATGCACTGCAACGTCGGAAGGGAAAATTGTCATTCCTAATTCAACGGCATTGTTTTTGAATAATCGGGATATAATCAGGAAATAAAAGTATCTCGCGGACGACATGCACATCTCGGATTCTCACAGGCGAAATGCACATTTCAGATCAGTCAGTGATATATGAGAGCAAATGATTGTACTATCCTAGAAGTCTAGAATCCCACTAAACCCACTCTTTATATAGTTTCCCTTTCTACACCAAGTTCTATGTACAGTAGTGTCGTCCCCAGAAATAAAAATTTGTACAGGTACGAATTTGAGCACCCAGCCATCTAACCCATTCATCTAATCTATGATTTATGCGGTTGCGCCAGCATCGAAGGTCGAGCCAATGGGGCCGAACTTGATGTTGGAGAAGGTGACGGTGGCACCCGGGTGGGCGGCCTCGACAGTAGCTGGGTCGCCATCAGTAGCGGCGCAGTCACCACGGAGGTTGCCAGGGGCGGTGCCGCCGACGGGGTAGGTGGAGTCGAGCCAGTTCATGGAGGCTGCGTGGTCGTCCCAGATGGACATGGAGAGGACCATGGGGGAGTCGAGGGCGGTGCTGAAGCCAGACATGCCGCCGAGGGTCTTGAAGTAGTTGTTGTCGGAGAAGGCAGTCTTCTGCTGGTCGCAGAAGGCATCGGTGATCTCGTTGGTGGCGTCAACGCCATCGATCTTGCTCTCGGAGTTGGCGATAGTCTTGCCGCCTTGGACGTAGATACGCTTGATGGAAGTGAGGGCGCCGGACTCGGTGCCATCGGCGGTCACGAACTGGGTGGTAACGGTGATGACCTTGGAGGTGTCGACGGTCCTGCCGACACCGAGGAAGGATGGGTCGCCCATGCGGTAGCTGTTGAAGTCACATCCGTCCTTGTCGCAGACGCCGGAGTAGCGGTCATCTCCATCACCACAGTCGGTTCCCTCGCAGCGGGTGAGGCCTTGGCCCTTGCATGCGTGGGGGGTGTAGGCGGAGGCAGCCTGGTTAGCCTCCCAGATGTCCATCTCTGTGCAGCAGGTTCCGAACTTTCCGCTGCCAGCGTTGATGTCGCTGTCAGATGGGGTCCAGTCAATGGTGTTGGCCTATGATGTGTTAGTCAGAAAATTAAAGGGTCTGTAGACCGCTTCTCTTACCTCGCCGTTGATGAACTTCATGTCGTGGGGGCACTGAGCATCACAGTATCCGGTTCCGTACGCGGCACCGGCCTTGTTACCAGCGTGGTTGGCCAATCCACCGTCAAGCTCCATCTGGGAGAAGTAAAGGGCACCGTTGAGTCCGCAGGGGAGGTTGGACATGTCAACATCGAAAGTGAACTCGTTGTTCTTCAGGTTGAAGCCCTGGTAGGTGCTGTCATCTGCCAAAAGGTAGACACGCGATCCAACGTTGGCACCAGTGACGAATGTGAGGGTCAGCGAATCGCCGCCAGCCTTGATACCGTAAACACCCTCGTAATCAGCACCGTCGAGAGCGCAGTTGGTGGCGCAAGTCTCTGGGTCTGGGCACAGAGTTGCATCCCACGTGTTGCCAGTGTAGCAGTTGTCGTAGCCGTCAGTAGAGTGCAGCCATCTCCAGTTGGAGTCAAGAACGATCTTGGTGTCCTTCTTGGTGCAAGCTCCTCCGCTGGTGCAAGTCTGCATAGACATGGAAGGGTGAGTCTCAGCTTCGAGAGTACCAACTTGCTGGCCGCTGACAGCGGCCAGAAGGGTGAAGGTGGCGAGGGCAAGCTTGCTGATCATTTTGAAAGATGGTTGTGGATGTGTTGTTGAGTGAGGTGATGATTGGAATATTGTGGGAAATCTTCTTCTCTTTATATCTCTCTGAGCATCAGCTCGTAGCGAGTTGACCTTGAGCAAAGACTCGGACGTGGACATCAGGGCCGTGAACGCCGCAGGGTTGGTTGATAGATCGTCACTATTTTACCTGATGCATAATGCCTGAAAGATGGTGGACATATTCCCCAGCTTAGTTGGCAATCTAAAGTTCATCATGAGACATCTAAACCATTCTCGCCCCTCAATCTCCGCGAAGTTAATTGTTGTATACGGCCGTCACCCCTGCTCTTAGCTAAACAGTGGCCTATCAAAGCGGATGGAAGGTTATGTTTCGCAGACTAGAAGCCCACTAAAGCTTCTGCCGAAGTATGGAAGAAAGAGGTGCATGGCAAGGATGCAGAGGCGACGTCAGAGGCTCCATCCAAAAACAGGTCAAGATATGCGAAACATATAGATTGGGAACAGGGCGCTTCGGATTAATAGCTCGGATTCGTTGAAGACCCCGCGCTGACCAAGGAGAGTTACCAGATTGGCGCCGCTTTGGTGCCCGTCAGGGCTATGCTAACCAGTATCGGAGAACCAAGATCTTTAGTATCTGCATGGAAGTATAAACAACAGTCTTCCACAGGTGGAGTATCCACTCTTTGGTATACTCGTTGCCAGAATAAGATGGAAGATGCGGTACGGCGGCTCGTTGTCCGTGGTTAATGTCTCCCATTAGCAAGACTACTAGAGGGAGGTCATAAAGTAGAATATCATTGAGACGAAACTACGGCGCCTGAAGGTGCCTGACGTTGAGAATGGGGGCTTTTTAAGAGGCTCTGGAGGTATGTTTGGAGACGCATTCGAATCTGAGATCGGTTCCCCTCTGCCGACCGAGTTCCGAGAGAAGAGGTGGAATCATCATAGGGTGCCATCGACTCCGACTGGACTCAATACACGGCCAGGCAAGCATTCCCAAATTGAGGTTGGGGAGGTTTGAAGTCACCAGATGCCAACCCTCAGTGATAGCGGCGCCACCATGCTTCAGCCGTGCGGGGAATGCCTGTCAAAAGAACCCTGACCAAAATCTGGGGGATGGGATAAATGTTTATCTTGGCCGTTACTGGCTGGTGGCGCCTGTCCAACTCCACCCCCGCCGCATGGACCGCATCCACGTTAATCCGGCAGTGGTACGCCTCCTCTCTGGCAGTCTGTTGGTGGCTGGCAGGGCTGCATTATGGGTGGATTAGCAGCTTTGTTTGGACTTCAACGGCAGATACAGCATATTGAAGGCGACGAGGCCAGACGGAAGAACGTGAGATCATGGCGATGCGATTACAAAACATACAGAGAAGCTTTTGAGCAGACGTGACGCCCCGCATTTGAGTGGAGACCAACAGACGCTGTGCTAAGCAGCATCGAGGAGCATGAAGGATGATCACGGAAGAAGGAAGAATGAAGCCAGGATAATTGGGATAATCTGCACTCCATTGGAACAAGGTTTCTCCTGTACGACTGTCAGCCAGGATTCGTGTTGTTGGCAGGCGGGTGCAATTAATCCGGGTATGGCCCCCCATACTGTACCTGCTACTGGCGCGTCACTCACTGGGCACCACCCCTACAGTAGGTTGCATTGGATTGATTGTTTGTGGACACAACTCGGGAGAGATCGAGTAGAGATCGGCGGCCATGGCGGCAGCGATTCGCTCTCCATGGGGCTGAGAGATGGTCAAGTAGTGATTACTCTAGTGAGTTTATTAAGGAGGGTAAATGCGGAAAATCGAGCGATGAGGGAAGGATTAAGGAAGGATTTAAGCGTGCGGTCCGTCACTCCGGCACTCCATGACCGGCATATTCCCAACACGGAGACAATCGGCGCCCGACGGCGACAGGGTAATGACAGGGTAAAGGGGGGGGTTGGAAGGGAAAGCCAAGAAGGTACTTACATTTAGCGCGTATTGGATAAGGTAAACAATGTACTCCTTTCTCCTCAGAACTCAACTCCGTGCCTGGTGCATACTTTTGCTCTATCTGCTCCATTCTCTCTACTCTATCACATACCACCCTACGAATGCACTTCTTGTTCGTGGCATAGAGTATCCATATCCGTACCCGCATAATATCCGGCTTCGGCTACACTAGAGTAACGTGATACGTTAGAACGTCTTCTAGCATTGAGCTTCGGAGGAGGAGTAGGGGAGAAATCAGGAGAAAGGAAGAAAGGAGGACGATGGAGTAAGTAACGGAGGGAAGAAGAAAAGAGGACGAAGGAGTAAGCAATGGAGGACGAAGATGAAGCCTCAGTTTCACGTTTACTGTATCCACTGTGCTGTACTCGAACCGTACGCGTCTTCGTGTCCCCGCTGCTCAATGCACCTAATGAATGCCATATGCAGACCAGACATCCATAAATCCATAAAGCAAGAAAGTTAGAAGATCCAGTAAAAATCTCGGAGGCACATGTACCGACACGGTCATCGACTCCCCTTCGAGTCTGTCCTCCTCAAGCACGTGTCATCGGCGGCATAGTATGGTGGACCTGTCAGGCATCCCCATTATCACTGGTCTCGCGGACCTCTCTCTAGAACAACACAGAAGGATGAAGAGTGTTCCAACACTCTAATCTCGCGATCCTCATATTGTTCTTTTCCCCTCCCCTTCTCCTGTCATTTCTGCCGGCTTAGTGCTGTTTGTCCTCGGGTATCTATGTGCATGGAGATCTACTGCACCAGTTAGAATATAGAACGATTCAAGGGAATAAAGATGATAATGAAGTGACTGCCCGAACAATGGGAGGTTTGTGGTTCAATTCCATCGGCATTGATGTTCCCCCGGCGTGCTGTAATACGACCATGATGATCTGCTTCCCTCCCGCTCTAGCGGGCCGAACTCTCTTGACAAGTCGATGTTTACATATCAATCACGGTATTACTCAGTGACGGCCAGCCATATCTTGATATTGCCACAGAAAGCGCGTCATCTTAAATATCCAAGTTAGACAGCAGCCCAGCACTTCTTGGTACGGCACCATCTTCGTCTTTAAATCAGTCACGGATATCTGATCTTAGCATCACTTGACCACAGTACCCAAGAATAGAGCTTAACTCTCTGTAACTAACCTAAAGACAAAGAGTACGCCACAATCTTCGTCTTTAGATGAAGATCTCTGTAACTGATCTAAAGACGAAGAGTACGCCACAATCTTCGTCTTTAGATTAGTTACTAAGATCTGAGCTTGGCATCACTTGACCACAGTACTCAAGAATAGAGCAAAGCAAAATATTTTCTGATCTCTTCAACGACTCACCAAGGCTTCTATTCCATTCTGCTCTACTCATCTCTCATAATGTTCTCAGTTTGAGAAGTGCTGAGAAAGAAGGACTAGTCACGTGATGGGTACAATTCTACCACGCCTAAAGCGGGAAACGAATGGTAAGTCGTGATTATCGCATTTATTAAGATTCATTACTTCTATCTCAAAGTGATATCAGAGTGCCTTTGATGAATTACGCGGGTGATCTTTGTGTCTTGTCCCTTGCTTCCTTCTCAAAGAGACAAGACACGTCTTGGTGGTTTCCTTGGTTGAGAAAATCTTAAGCGCGGCACGGCCGCCCGAACAACAAGCGCATCATCTTACGTGGTATTACACGGGATTGCACGGTGATCGATCACATTTTCCATCATCCCATCAATCATTCTCCTGTTCCTTTCACTTTTCACATCAAAATCCATCAAACATTTCATACAAAATCCTGCCGGTTTCAATAACCTTAATATTTTATCCACTGTCGCGTTGTTTACGGGTCCTTCGCGTCTCCTGTATACGCTAACTCCCTGCTCCATCACCGGACAGACAGTCACGGGACTATCATCAAAGAAACTTACTCTTGGGCTTCCTCAAACCTCATCAGTACGCTGGGTGGGTTGCCCTCTGTCAACATGGCACAGCCCGCTCAATCAGAATCCGAGATTCCCACTGCTGAACCGCCAAACTCGAGGCCAAAGGATGTTCTCCGCTTAGTGTGCGGATGGAACGAGAAGACAAACACATATCTCTACAGAGATGAAGTGGTGAATCCGCCACCGATTTATGGTAACGGTCCGCAAAAAGCAGAAAAGGCGGAAAGAGTCTCAAAACGGCCGAAAAAAGCTACGGCAAAGGTCAGATTGTCGAGAGGCGACGATGTCAAGATTCCCTCGGCAGACGCCAAACCGAGGAATGTGTCAGCGAGGGGCAGGGAGAAGATGGAAAAGCTGAGGAAAGAGAGGGCAGGTAGGAGAGGCAAAGTAAGTTATGACCCCGTGTAAGCCATTCGAGTCACGTTTTAACACCACCCCCAGAAGGCGACACCGCACCAGCAGCCAAGCCCTGCATCAACTCCTGCGTCTGAAGCTGGTCACAGATCTCGCAGGAAGAGAGCACCATCCCAAAGTGTCAACTCCGAGTCTAGTGACTCAGATGATGACAGCTCAGATGAGGTTCCTCCGGATAAACGCCTCTATGCTGTCCCTGACCACTTGCAAGGCACTGTTAGGCCTGTTCCTAGGCCTGAAAACAGCGGCGAGATGCCGTGGACAGACATGGAAATTACGACGGTTCCGCTCCCAGAGGACCCAGCGGTGAAAATCGGGGGATTTGACAATATCATGGTCACTCTCGTCAGTCCGGAGAATGGAAACCCCCATAACGAGCCCGCCAAGGTCTTGGACTGCCGGCTTCATCCTGACGGCACGTACTTTCTTCTCGTCTCGTGGTGGTTTGAGCGCCGCGCGCTATCGAAGAACCTGGTGGGCTTCAAGCGCTACCTGGACAGAAGATGGCCCGCCGACGCGCCATTCAAATTTGTTCTCGGCTGCCATTTCGACGTCATCACCAATGATGCTATCACGGAAAAGATGGAGGATGACGAGAGATTCTGCAGTTCTATGGTGTATGGTGGCGTGACCCACAACTGCGAACTGTTCTCTGACGTGCCGGATGAGATGGAGCGCCGCGAGTGTCTGAAGAAGGGTGCTAAAGGAGACGCGCGACTGGTGGAAGAGCGAAAGCAGAAGTCGTTGTTTCGAATGCTTTTACGTCCGGAGATGAGTGGAAAATGAGATTACGTTGGCGGCAGGCAGCAGTAGGATGGGGGTGAAAAGAATGCTTTGGGGATAGGGATGGCTGCCGGGAAAACGAAAGCAATGATGGCTGTTTGGAATGCTTTTACGTCTTGGAGCTGACACGATGAGCAGCTGTGAGAAGCTCTGATCAGAGGTGGGAAGAGTGCGACTATGGGAAAAATCGCCCTGATCAGGTGTGGAAAGAATACATTGAGAATGGGAATAGCTGGTTATGCATTTGCTTGGAGCAAGGGCTTTGCTTCCACGTGTAACTGTATGGAGAGGCATGGGGATGCCGCAAGGTGCGTGGGATTGGAGTCGGTCGGTTAATTGAGTTATACGGTTAAGATTTATATTCCTTAGCTTTGGCAACAAATATTATGTGTTAGTAGAAGCGTGATATGATCTCCATCGATGCACTGTTACGGGGACTTTGAGACAGAGATTCTTCGACAGAAGGGTCAATATCTGCCCCTAAAAGTATTCTTATATTAAGTCTTTCTCGTATGTGTAATAAGTATTGAGCTGTTGAATGGGAGGGTTTTCGTTATGATAAAGTGGTGATAAACTGCATAATATTTTTCAAAATATAACCTAAAATATTAGAAAATTATCATTTCATCCAAAACCTTACAGTCGTTTGCCTAACTGGAGATCTAAAGAGCTAGAATTAGTCTTCTATTACCATTATTTCTATTTCTATTCTATGAGGCTCAATGTTGGTTTGGTCGTTGACTGGGTCTAGACATCATTTCACATGCGAAATCAAGACTTGGCAGCTTTTTTGAGGAACTACGTCATCGCTTTCTCGCCGGCCCTCCCGCCATTCCCCTTCCCACGGCGAAAAACGACTGGCTATAACTTTCCAGGCACATGGAAATCCTCTATTGCACCTTGCAAGTGGAGCTCGGTGACTAACTTATATAGCCATTTAAATTCCGCTGAGTTTTTTCCCTCTTCCTTCCTTTCTTCTGTTGTCTATAACATATTATCATCGTCTCCGTTTCTTGTAAGGGTAGGAGAATATATCTTACAAGATGGATAACCCTCTGCTTCACCCGTTTCTATTTCTATACCAGCTCTTCCAATGGATAGCTGATAAGCTTCTGTCCCCAACTCCCCCGCCGCCGAATTCTAAATTGAGCCCCCCACGTATCGCCATTATTGGCGCAGGTATCACCGGTGTGTCGAGCGCGGCTCACTGTATCGGTCATGGGTTCGACGTCCAGCTTTTTGAGAAAGAGGGGCGAGACGGACTTGGGGGAATTTGGAGTGTGAGTGATACTTCCTAACAATTTGAGAAATTGGAGCTGACAGCATTTTAGAGAGTGAACAATACCTCTGGCCTCCAGATCCATTCGATGATGTACCGCTTCCATCCGTCTGTTCAGTGGGCTCGCGGATACCCAAACAAAGAACAAATTGTCGAGCAGGTAACTGAGCTCTGGAAACGCTATGGACTTGACTCGCGCACCACCTTCAACACTTCAGTCGACAAGGTGACCCAGGACTCAGAGGGACGCTGGATTGTCAACAGCGAATCCAACGGCAAGTTTGACGGTATCATCGCCGCTGTAGGCACTTGTGGAGACCCCAGCACCCCGCGTATCAACAACCAGCAAGCATTCAAAGGTGAAGTCTACCACAGCAGCCAGTTGACAGGCAAGGAAGCCAAGGGCAAGAAGGTTGTTATCATCGGCGGAGGCGCATCTGCCGTTGAAGCTCTCGAGTTCGCCACACACTCCCACGCAGAGCACACCACCATTCTCGCCCGCAGCGACAAATGGATCATTCCCCGCAACCCCATCGTCAATGTCCTCCTCTCGTTCAACATCTTCGGCCAGGAGACCTTCCTCAGCTTCATCCCCGAATTCCTGCTCCGCAAATTCTTCTACCGTGACCTCTCCGACCTAGCCCCAACCGACAAGGGCATCTTCGAAGGAACACCTATGGTGAATTCCGACATCTTCGACCTGATCCGCTCCGGCGACGCCGAGTGGCTCCGCGGCGACATCCTCTCTTTCACCGAGAACGGCCTCAAATTCAACCAGCGCGCCAAGGGCGTCCCAAAGCGCGGCCCAGGAAAGACCGTCAACGTCGACGCCGACATCGTCATCCTCGCAACCGGCTTCGACCGTCCATCTCTCTCCTTCCTCCCAAGCGAAACCTTCGAGGCCCCCTACGGACCCCCCAACTGGTACCTCCAGACCTTCCCACCCCAGCACCCCAGCGTCTGCGCCACGAACTGCACGTACATCAACGCCATCGGCTCCGTGGGCAACTGGCACATCGGAATCTACACCCGCATCCTGTTGATGTTCCTCCTGGATCCGATGACGCGACCGCGCCCGTGGTGGACAAAGTGCTGGATCGATATGACGAGGCTGCTGAAGCATTTCAGCCCGACGGGAGCGTTTGACTTCTTCACGTATCTTGAGCTGGTGTGGTGGTTTGTGTTTTGTGTTGCTATTAACCCGTTCCGCTGGAAGTGGGCCCTGTTTGTGTTCTTTGGGATTGGGCGAGAGGGACCAGTTGGCGTTGTGGAGGTGGAGGATAGGGTGAGGGAGAAGTTGGGGTTGACGAATGGTGTTAAGGGCAGGGATGAGGGGATGGGAATTTGAGAGTTTGATGAAGAAAAGTGACTTGCCGAAGAGATTGGGATGGAGAGTGGTGTATTGGAAGGCGTCGACTGGTTATGATTGATGGACGAAAGGGAGGTGTAAAAAAGTAATGCGGGGTTTATGGCTCCAGGGATGAAGTCTGCTATTTACGGCCTGCCATATATCACATATAGAGTAGAAGAGTTGAATCAAATATAAACACTAAAATGATTCAAACGGGACTTGAGACACAAATATTGGTATTTACCCTTGCTATGGCTTGAGCCGCGTCGGCGTTGCTAATTACCAAGTCCCACATTCCACCTTCACAATCGCCCAGAAATGCTATTTAGGTTTCCCATGTCTCCCAGAGTTGAGTTCCCATTACCATGTACGCCATAATCGCCCTGCTAAAGCCATAAACACTGCCCTGCCCATGTTTTCTGTTCTCACGTTCGCTATAATGTGCTCTTCTCGTTGATCGTCCAGCGTCTCTTTGCGCTATGGTCTCTCTCCGGGACGACGCCTGCATCTGCTGGCGCCCGTGGTGCTCCCCAGAGTCCGCCGCTCAATGGGGCCACCTCATCTCGTGACTCGCCGTGGTTGCTGGACAGTTTCCTCGCCGGCTTCGGCTCTGTGAACTGCACTGGGTAGGAGGAAGGCGATATAGCCATGTCTCCGAAATTAAGTACCATATCATCGCCTTCACCTCCTTCCTCGACAGCCTCTTCATCAGCCCTGGTGGGTGCGGACCACAGCCCAATGCTTCCTCTCACAACCGGCGTATAACTCTTGTGAAGTGAGCTCGACGCCACACTCGCTGCCCGCCTGATGCTCCCAAAGTTCCCGGACTGTGGTATCGCGCGAACAGGTTCGCCGAGGTTGATCGGCTCCACGAAAGGATTTGCAAGGGAACCATTTGCGTTGTATCGGTTGGGTGGACGGAAGGGTAGTGCGCTCACAGATGGTGTGCGCGAACTGGACGCCGACGCATTGGACGTCCGGCGAATATGTTCAGTTGAATTAATAAGTTTGATGTCGTATTCGTCGTAGAGGGTTGTAGTTCTAGACGACGTACGAGAGTGCGCAGGTGTAACGCCAGGCGTCGAGGCCGGTGTGTTCTGAGGTGTGGGCTTCAGTACGGCCATAGTTAGGGATGCCATTCCGACATCGAGGAGGGCTGGTTGATTGGTCATGGCGCCGATGAGAGCATTGCAGCCTGCGCCGTGGGTGACCAGTATAATGACGAGTTCCGTGTCTTCATCGGCTGTGGTTTCAGGTGGGGTATCAGTGGGACCTTGGCTGGTCGAGGGCCTTGACGTTCGTCTTTTGGGTTCGTCATTCTGGCGGTACCAATCGACAAGCAGGGCGAGGCCTCTGCGGAAGCGCTTGTGCATAGAGCTCCATTCTTCGCCGTATTCACCTCCGTTTCCCCAGTTCTGCGGCTCCCTCATACTGTCCCATTGGAAGTCGATGTCAACACAAGCATCCTTGCCATGTGCGACGTAGCCAGATGGAATAGGATCTGACCCAGACACGGCGTAGTGGGGAATCGGAGGGACATATGCAGCATTCTCTCCATTCCGCGGGCTTGACAACTTGGCGTTTGGCCTTCCACTGATCCGGCTCGTAGTGGAATTGACGCTGCTCACACTGTTGGTACGGTCTCGAGGGGCAGGTTGTCTGGGAGATATCATGGCATCTTCCTTGTCGCTATCAGGGGCAATGACCGGGCTTCCCCATCCACCTGGAAACCCGCTAGTGGCCGTCGCCTCTCTAGGAGTGATGCTTGAATAATCCTCTCGGCGCAGGAGATCTGCCTTCGCGCCCGCAACCATCAACACCGAGCTTGGAGGAGGGGTGATTTGCTCAAAGTAATCGGGAGACAGCCACTCCCCGAGAAATGCGTCGACGCGCAGTGTAGCCTTGCTGATTGTTGGGGCGTCCTTGGTGGCCACGGGTGGCACTGGTTCAAATATAGGCTCCAGCCTCGGAGAATCAGTCTTGATTTTGGGTCTGATTCTTGGAGATGACTGGAAAACCGAGGTCGACTGGAATACTGGAGCATCAGAAAGCTGTGTCGCGGTTGGCTGCCGTGACTGGTTGCGCGCTGGGTTCTGGGCGATGCCGGATGCGATGGCCACGGAGGTCTGCACACATCGGAGGAAAGGCGAGGTGTGTATTACGACGCGCTGTTTTTTCTTCGGCTTGGCTGCCTCTGGCCTGCTATCCTTATTTTCGTCCGTCGTCGTCGTTTGCAGGCCAGCCTCTCTGGCGTTGAGAAGATTGCCTATCCTCGCGCCCAGAGCTCTTGACTGTGTCCATCCTCCGTAGGTGAGTGGCGGGTCGTAGGGTGTCGGAGAATTGAGATGCCACTGCTTGTCTGCAGCATCCAAACGAGCTCCGTGCCTGTGATAGACAGAAACAGTCAGCTTTCCGGGTTCGTAGGTATTAATCGCTCACATTGCTCACAGCCGTGGCGGCGACCCCGCGCCCAGGCCGCCGCCGCAGCAAAAGCAGAGAGGTCAAGGGAGGGAATGACGAGCAGAGCACTCACCTCACAACAATGAGCACAGCAGGTGGGCCAGCCATAGCTCTATGCCGTCGTCGGATATCTCACATCGAGCGAGGGAAGGTTTGGGCGAAGGAGGGTATCGTGGTTTCTGGGGGCGCAATAAATAAGTCGTCGAGTTGGAGAATTAAGCGGGGGCATGACAGGACACGGCCAGCACTATGGACGGGGCCCAGCAACTACGTAGGAGCGGAGAGCGGAGAACGGAGAGAGAGGCGGCTTTCATGTGATTATGTGATTACCAGTAGAATCATCGTCAGAAAATAATGAGGCAAAGATCGAGGAAGAAATAAGAGAGAGAATACGTAGAGGCGAGAGGAGGAGGAAGATGTTTATTTATTATCATGTTTATCTCTATATCCGCCCTGTGTTTCTATGTGAATTCGCATTTTCCGTATTAAATAGAGCTAACCCTTTATACGGGACTGTGTAGGACCCTAAAAAATTCATAAATTTAACGGCATATTTTGTATATTTATGTGCATATTTTCAGGGTCTTTTTTTCAATGTTTTCTAACATTTTTTTTAATGTTTGTAATGCTTTTTATTGATTTCCCAGTGATTTCCCAGTGTGTCGTACATCAGATTATGCACCCTTGGGGACCTCAAAGTACTTTAGCCTCTTACAGTTAGTCTTGCATCGTATACGTACTGCGCTGCGCTTTGGTCGATCCACCCCGCCGTATATAGTAAATTACATAATCTGGTACTTCTGGTGGTACTTGCTCCACCGTACAGTGCAGGTGAGTGCAGGTACACTCGTGATTATGTAAGCCTGTCAAACCGCGCGACCCTCCGAGCCATAAGGATACAGTAAATAGAGTAAATATCCCCGATATATCAATCCAGATTGTACAGTAACACGGCGCATTTACGAAATTATACACATCTACAGCCGCTTCAACAATCATATAATCCCACCGCTATAACACGAACATAGCCGCCCTGTCCATGGAAACGCCCGTGGCCTGATAGGTCTCCCCTCCCTCGAACCGCCTCGACACTCCAACTCCTACCCCACGACTCTCCAATTCATACGCCTCCTCAACTCCTCGCCATGAAGCTCTCCCTATCCCTCCTGCTCCCCGTCGCCCTCTCCCTCCTCCCCGCCGTCTCCGCAGAACACACCTCCAACTGGGCCGTCCTCGTGGGAACCTCGCGCTTCTGGTTCAACTACCGCCATCTCGCCAATGTCCTCTCCCTCTACCGCACAGTGAAGCGCCTGGGCATCCCAGACTCCCAGATCATTCTCATGCTTCCCGATGACATGGCCTGCAACCCACGCAATGCGTTCCCGGGAACCGTATACTCCAATTCCGACCGCGCTGTCGACCTCTACGGCACCAACATCGAGGTGGACTACCGTGGCTACGAAGTGACGGTCGAAAACTTCATCCGCCTGCTCACCGATCGCGTGGGCGAAGAGATGCCGCGCAGCAAGCGCCTGCTCACAGACGAGAACTCCAATATCCTCATATACATGACCGGCCACGGGGGTGACGAGTTCCTCAAGTTTCAGGATGCCGAAGAGATCAGCGCATTCGACCTCGCAGACGCCTTTGAGCAGATGTGGGAGAAGAGGCGCTACCACGAAATCCTCTTCATGATCGATACCTGTCAGGCGAACACCATGTATTCGAAGTTCTACTCTCCCAATATCATCGCGACTGGCTCCTCGGAGATCGGCCAGTCCAGTTACTCCCACCACGCCGATAACGACGTCGGAGTTGCCGTCATCGACAGGTACACATACTACAACCTCGACTTCTTGGAGACGCAAGTCCGCGAAACATCATCTAAAAAGACGCTCGGCGACCTGTTTGACTCGTACGACGAGAGCAAAATTCATTCACAACCTGGCTTCCGCTGGGATCTGTTCCCTGGAGACGAGGAAGAGGGCCGAAAACGCTTGATTATGGACTTCTTCGGAAACGTCCAAGGTGTAGAGGTTGGCGAGCCAGAAGAGAACTTGGGGCGAAGGCCTAATAGCACGGAGGAAGCGGAGTGGAAGGAAGATTTGTTGTCACTGGGCAAGAAGATTAGAGAGTTGGCTGATGCCCAAGAAGCGGCGGACAAATTAAGCCGAGAGGCGGAAACAAGCCAACACGAGAAGGCTACTGAGGAGCCAACGGCAGCACCGGAGGCGAAGACGGTCCAAAAACCCGGCCAGGTGAGGATACGTGCGGCGAAAGTCTCGGAAGACAAGGGCTGGTGGGGTAAAAAATTCGTTGGTGCGTGGGTATTGGGAGGCCTTGGAATGGCCTGGGCGGCTGGGAGTTATATGGAGGCTCTGTAATGTTATTTATATCATAGATGAGTGTATTTTAAGCGAATAGCGAATTTGATGAATGTCTTCACGAGTAGCCTTTTGGGTGACAAAACATACGTTCATGTTCATTAGCCGACTTGGGATTTGTCAAGCATTCTGCTGGAAAGTATGGGATGAACATTTATTTCTACAAATCTGTCTCCAATATACGTACAGTCATGTTAGAGACTCCGACATCTTTCCTGGATTATCTAGCGAACGCGGAAAGATCCCAGTTTCGGGCCATCACCATGAAATTCCTCTAGAGCCTCGAAATCCTCGATAATGCTCTTGCGATGGGCACCCAGCTTTTTCCCCATCCCCTTCCTTCGTTTCTCCGACTTCCGGCTCCTGCGTTTGGGGCTCTGACACATCTCATCATACTCCCCATTCATTGCGGCAATTGCTCTCTTGTTGAATAGTCTGTACTCTTTAGCAGTGTCCAAGGCTGCATCGAGCCCTTCGTTCCAAAGTCTCGTAACTTTTATGGTATGTTCGATGCTACTCTGATACTCCTCAGCGCTTTCCAAGAGGACATCAATCCGCCGGTCCTCAATCACTTGGATGGCCTTGTAGGTGGCAAAAATCCTGTTCAGGTCGAGTAAGGGCTGGAATTCCACGCTGGTGGGATCTGGGATGCGCAATGAGGTACGGCATTCATGGAAGTCGCTGCTTTTGTTGATACTGGCGTAGAGTTTGCTAATTTCGTGGTGGACCCCTTCCACTGTAATGGGCGCGGCAATGAGAGGCTTCTCAGTAATGGGTGTTCGGAGGGACACTAGTAATGCATCTGGCTTATTATTGCTTGGTGCTGATGGACTCTTAAAGGGGGCGGGCCGCGGGAGCGCAAAGCCTGCCGGCGAGAACGATATTTGCTGTGGTTTCAGAGACGGAGCGGCATATTGGGCATTGGGAAAGTATCTGGTACCCACGAGCGTCATTGCCTCGGATCTCGCCAACAAATTGGCTGCGGCACGATTTTCAGCCCGAGCCGAAACTGATAGACTGGTTGGATGATGACGCTTTGCTGTGTTGGGATTGCCTGTTGAAGCTGGAGTCTTTGCAAGTCGACTGTTATATAGCTCTCGTCGTGCCTTTCCAAGGGCAGCCATTTGATAATCAGTCGGAACATCTCCTTTGCAGGCTGAAAGCTGTATGTCTTCCATTGCCTTGCCCAATGCCCGACCTTCTGGCGTGGAATCAGGGACAACTGTATATTCATCGGGTATAGAGACTCCATATTTCTCAATGGCAAGTGATGAACCCGCCTCTTTACTGTCTTGTATATCAGAATGAGAAAGATTAGGAGCCACTGATACTGATATGGGAGCTGTGGCACCTTCCATCTGTGATTGCTCGGCGTCAGTGAAACGTGGGACCTTGGACAATGGCACTGGCGGCCTAGACTTGTAAAGATCGGCGACAGCCTGAGGCGGAACCGGCATTGAATCTAGTCCCCCAAGGACCTTTTGGATTTCCATCTCGGACAACTTTGTAGTGTCACTCTTGCCCCAGCTGGATAGTGGGGTGGCGCCCGAGAGTAGATCAGACAGTCCTGGATACATATCCGTTGCGAATACGAGAACATCGGCCGGATCTGTGAACTTCGGCATCCTTTTACTCCCTTGGCCAATGAAAGGACGGACCTTGTTGTCAATGATAGACTCTGGTGGTGGCATTTTTGGAACGTGCTTCGCTGTTGGCTCTTGCTCTTGATCGCTCATTTTCCCGTCTTCAACTGCTTCGGGGACAAACAGACCATAGCATACTGCAGTAACCATTTCGTCAAATCTCTTGGAAAGCTTTAGACCCACCAAAGAGCTGAAAGTTGGATTCCTGTGCCTAGATTCGTTGTCAAACAGTTGTTCGATTGCCTCCATCGTAATCATAAGCCTCGGGCGATCGTCCAAGACTGAAAGTAAATCCGCTGCAGCCGCTCGGATATGTTCGTTATCTTTGCCTGCATCTCTTCTTGCGCCGACTCTTAGCATTTGTACCATTGAATCCACATTGTCCAGTACGCTGAGTATCTGTCTTGCCCTGGAACCTTCCTCGTTGGTTGGAACAGTCGCCACGACGGCCTCTTCCGCTTCGGTTTTAAACTCGAGGAAATATGCATAACCGTGAAAGGATTTTGCAAAATATGCAGCTAGGGACTTTCGCTGCTCTCTTGCTGTCTCGAAAATGATACATTCTTTCGCCAGTTCGGGGTCAGATGGCAGCGGAGCAGCATTGGGCCGCAGAGAAGTATCAAAATGCGCTGGCAGTCCTAGAGGTGAATAGACGACAACTTGGCCATGGGGGATTATTGGAGTCGGAACAAGCGTAAGAGCTGCTGTGGTTATTTTGTCCAGATTGGTTTGGAAATCGAGGTGATGCACGCTGACGCAGTCTACTGGCGATTTAATGAAACTTTTGGATGGAATCAGGGTAACAGAAGAATTTGGCAGGTGTGTGGCATCATCAACTTCTTTCGGGGCGGAAGGTTGAGCTGTATGTGGCGGCATGAAAGACGATACTGGACTGGCTGGCTCTTGTAGCCCAATCTCTGCATCCATAACCTTCTTTATCTCTGCATAGATTCTTTTTATCTCATTCTTGACAAACTTCTCATCTGCGTTGTCCTCGAAGCCAGTATCATATTCCATGGCTTCCTTCGACTTGTTGAATGAAGAGAGCATACTGGAATCTGAGACTATGCGCCTTGCTCTGGCCTGGACCTCATGCTGTGTGAGAGGAACCGTTTGTTGCTTTCTATAATTTGCCGCAATGAGTTCTTTTTTGAGCTTCTTTTGAGAAGGGTCCAGTTCTTCAGGAGGGTCGCCGGTCGCCTCTAGAATTCGAATAGAGGTGGTCTGTAAGGGCTGCACTAGCTCTTCGGCGACAGATGGTTTACCTGGGATCTGTTCCCCCGCCATTGAATCTGGCACCCAACGGCCTAGAACATATGGCACATGCTCCTTTGAGTGAACTCCGACTCCCTTGGAGCCTGCACTCTCATCACCCGATTTGTCAGCCGCAGCTTGATAATGGATATCCTCACGGGCAAAGTTCGTCTCAACTTTCAGTACAGCCGAAAGGTAACTGGTAACCGCATCTCTACATATGGCAACAGACCCCATCGCCGGGGATAGTATTGCATATGATCTAGATGCGGCCACAACTTCCATGATCCGGAGGCGTTCATGCGGATAAGAGTCATCCAACTCAGCGAGAGCAGAGTGAAGCAGAAGCGCGCTGGCAACAAGAGACTGGCGAACTTCGGAATCCCCGAAGCATGCTGGCAGATTTGCCAACTTGTTTTTTTGCTCTATGAAAGCAGCATAGCCTACAGCATCTTCATAGAGTTCCTTGGCTGTCTCTCGGAAATAATTTGGACAATCAATAGCTGGAAGGCGGAAATCCCTATTGACAGATGCCCTGCCTTCATCATCCAATGCAGCGGTATAGGCGCTCTCGTAGTCCCGAATGTTATACAACATTTGCGCCTTTATTGGAAGACCCGCCCTTTTGGTGAGTGGAAGGATGGATGGGTTACTGTTGGCATTGTATCGTAAAACACAGGGTGGTGCGCTCTCAAGCGCTGTTTTCATGGAACTCACAGCATTCATGAAGAGTTGTACATGCTGCTGAGCACTAAGATTGCTCAATGTCGGTTGGTTCCATGGCATGTCCTTTGCCTTTCGAAGATATGGCTCATATCGAGAGAGCTGGGTCAGATCAGTCAAGACACATACCGATGCTGCCCTCGTCTTCTCTTGGATGGAAGGATGCTCTGCGATGAACTTGAGCGGCCATAAGAACCTCAGAACGCCAGTTGGTGATCTGGCAAATTGTTTGACCATTTTCCTCATAACTTTATCTACAAAAACGTTTGTTTTGGAGGGATTGCAGATTATAGGCCCGGATTCACCTTCAACCTCTTCAGAATCTTCGAGCTCTCTGGCCTTTCGCTCCTCCACAATGCATTCCCAGAGTTTTTCTATCTCGTCCTTCACTCTTGCCAACTCCGCATTGTTACTAGAGGTGAACCGTTCTTCGATTTCCGCCTTTTTTAGTAAAAAAGCTGACATTTTCGCGTCGTCAAAGACGTAATACGAAGCCACAGTTTTCCGGGACTCAGGGGTAACCGTGTGCGATGCAAAATATTCAGAGATAATGCTGAAGGCTTCCTCGCCTGAAGTAGATTTGGCCAGGGCGTAGACAGCACGTTTGGGGGTCAATGGCTCTTTGGGGGTACCTTTACTGGGAGATTCCTTCTCAAGATTCGGCGCAGGGCGCATCGATGGCGCTTTGCGACTGCCTTTACTCGACGATTCCTTTTCAAAATTCGGCACAGGGTGCATCGATGGCGCTTTGCGACCAACTAGACTGAAAGGTTGCTTCTGAAGCTTCGGCACAGCTTTCATATCCACCAGCTTCTGATATAAAAGGTGCGATTCCTGTCCCCAAAACGAACCGTAGGCATCCGAGTTCGTTCTCATCGCATTATAATCGGCAACAAAGCGACGCAACACTGGTGGCTGCTTAATGAGAGACATAGCCTTGGTTTCCAGTTCAGCTGATGAAGGTGTATTGTCTTTGATCGTTTGAGCGGATACTGGACGGGGACTCTCAGTGGCTGGAGTAGGATCATCAGGCTGGCGTATGCCTTGTTCAAGCTCCTGTAGTTCTTTCATTTTCTTGGCCGACTCTGCAAGACGTCTGGCATGGGTCGCGCTCTCGACGAGAGCTGTATCGTCGACTTTAGATCGCGTATTGTCGCTCACTTCCTTGTAGACCTTTGTGACAACATTGTAAACCAAGTCGGCTTCATCTGCCATGGCCGTCGCCTTCTCATCTCCGCATGCAACGAGGTAATTCAGGTGTTCTATGTAATCGAGGAATGCGTTGTAGTATTTCGGCGATGATAATAGGTGAATTGCCGCGGCTCGCTGCTCTTTTGGGGTGGCCACTTTTCCAAATGCCGAGAAAGGGGCCTTATTACTGACAGTGGACAGCGGTTTTTTGGTGCGCAATATGGTGGCATCGCCATCTGCGGCTTCAATCTCGTCCACTCGCCTTTTGACCTTGTTCATATCCACATGTAGCTCGAGTTTGAGCTTTGAATCCAGCGGCGTGTCCGAAAGCAGCTCACGGATGGTTTCTGCTAGGACCTTGCTGAAGGTTGTATCGTCGTTCTTCCAGGTGGTATGGCTGCATCGTGAGTGTTGCTTGTGGTCACTTGTATGCTCAGCACCGGCTTGGGCAGCAGTTGGGAGGTTGGGTGAAGGAGAAGATGCAGTTGCGGCGGGACTTTTATCTTCTGCCAATTGTTTTCCTTTATCGATGCCGCCTTGAGCTTTCTTCTTGCCTCTTCTCTTCTTGCCTTTCTTCTTTGGAGCTTCTGCATCACCTGGGGGAAGTAATTCCTCCGTTTCTAAGTCTTCCTCGAGCTGTGCAGCTGAATCGGGAGCACTTTGAAGTTCGGCTAGGGAGGATTCAATTCGATTGGTCTGCTCGAGATCCGCGTCAGTATCTTCCCAGGGCCAAGGGTCATTGTGAATATTGATCTTTGCTGTATCAGCGGATGCGGTCTCGCCGTCTGTTGAATCCGCGATCACGACCTCGTGACCCGTCTTTTTCTTCCTTTTCCTTCTCTTCTTTGATGGTTCGGCTTCAACAGTGGCCGAAGTTCCCACCTCGGGGACGTTAGGTTCAGTGCTAGACACCTGAGAAGCAGCAGCAGTCTCTCTATTGGATTTGAGAATGTTAGCTCCTCTTATGGCGAGCTCTATCCTGTAAAGGCTTTGTTTTAGAGGTAAATAGTTGGAACCAGGCCCAAGGCTTTCCTCCGCCGCCAACAGTTGGTCTCTGAACGCGAGGAATGAGTCCAGATCCGAATCCTTTACCATTTCACATAGTTTCTCATACGTGATATCCTGTGCTTCCCTGAATTCGTCGTCGAAGATGACGTTTGGGGGTGGCGGGGGTGGCGGAGGTTGTTGAGAAGATGAGCCATGCTTTGCTTGATCGGGAGCAGGTTGTTGCAAAGCCCTGTGAAGATGATGTGTGGACGTGGGAGATTGTTGTGCAATGATGTTTGGGTTATCATGTTTACCAGCTGTTCCCAGTCCACTAGTTATTGCCGGCTTGTGAGCTGACTGGGCTGCAGGTGTGACGGGAGCTGTTTTGGTTGAGCCTGACGGGCTTGGATCTCCACCTGGGCGTTGCGACCTGGTTTGAGGTGGAGGCCCAGGAGGGCGAGGTTCGACAGGCTCGAGGCCATCTGGGTCTTTATCTTGTTTCGTCATCGGACTACAGATATGACCTATGTTTGCGGATTTTGGGGCTCGGGGTGTTGTTGTGAGGTGATCGAGGCGAGAAGCAGACGAGACGCGTGTTGTGGAGAGATAAGAAATCTTTGTTTGATTGTTCAAGATCGAAGTTTGGAGACGGTGGAAGCCTTGGGCAGAAGCAGTCAAATGATAAAGAAAAGAGTTGTGTTTGGATTGTACGTTGGGAGAAATTATATTACTAAAGGAAGAGTGTTTTAGAGGTGAGTCCAGACTAAGGCTCACTCGAGTGGATGCAAAACAGGTCACTATGAATTCACTTCAGACATAGCGAAATGGAGGACAAACGATAGGCCGCTACAAAAATATTGGATATTCAAGTCTCCCTAGAAATCCGCGTGACGCCAGGGAACTGCACCTGGTTGAGGACATAAAAACGCATTGGGGCACGCAGTGGTCATAATGGCATAATACACTTGTATCCCGCTCACTCATATCTTTCTAAACAAGTCCATCGTAAAGAGATAGAGCAGAAACGATGGTCTCATCGCGCTTGCTGCCCTCCTTGAACTCTTCAATGTCCAGGCTTCCATTCTCATCCTTGTCCATCGTGCGAAAGATCTTCTTGACTCTCTTTTCTGGCGTGTCCTCATCATCTGGAAGCTTTACCATGGAGCCAACCTGGGGAGGGTTATTCATAAATTCTCGTATGATTAGCGGAAAGGTGCCTACCATCTTATATATCGCCTCTACAATCGCCAGCATCTCGTCGTAACTGATCTTTCCATCTCCGTCGATATCGTACAGCTGGAAGGCCCAGTCGAGCTTGTCTTCCATCTTGCCTCTGCTGGTGACGCTCAGAGCACAAATGAACTCCTTGAAATCAATGGAGCCAGATCTATCGCTGTCGAAGACATTGAAAACATAGTCTGCAAAGGAGGATGGATCCCCAAATGGAAAGAATTGGCGGTAGATCTTTTGGAACTCCTCCTTTGTGAGCATGCCCGAGGGACAATCCTTGAGGAAGCCTATGGACAGTTATAACCATGTGGTGTGCCAGCCGGGAGATTCTGCTAACCCTTATACCATTGCTGGAGCTCCTTCTTGTCGAAATGGGTAGAACGCTGCAACTCCGAGAGCTGCTCTTGAGACAGCTTCGACTGCCTGGAGGGATGTGTTAGCAGTCGAACAGAAACCGCGTGTCCTTGAGCGGTGGTCGCAGCCACTTGTCGCCCTCTCCTGCCAGATCACTCGAGACCAAATCGTTTTGACTAGTGCCACACCCTGAGAGAGACACTTACGATTTCCCCATATCTCGTAGCTGGATTCAGGCGGGCTCAGCGTGTTGTTTCGCAGTTATGTCTGTTTGACGGTCCTCGGAAGGCACAGGGCTAGGCCTTGCAATCCACGGCTCACGTCAATTGGAGAGTTGGCTAGAGCGAGCTTGTGAACGGTCGCCAGTTGGTTTTGAATGTCAGAAAGAGCCAGACAAGCAGGCGCGTTGGTCGTTGTTATAGAGGAGGAAGTGCCACGGCAAGAGTTTACAGTGCAGTGTTGACTTCGTTCGTGTCGTGTCGCTTACTGCCCTTCGGGACGATGGCGGGGTGACGTCGAAATAAGCGCCTGTCGCAGTTTCTAGACCCTGAAACAACTTTGTAAGACGTACGAGCGGCGATGTCGTGCGGAGATAATTTAAGGATTTTTGAGGGGTCTATCAAAGCGTGAATGTTTGTTTTAAAAGCAGCCGTGGAAATGTACAGAAATATCACGATTTATAAGAGCATATATGGAGGGGAGGGAGAGCCCTCCAGACAATGACGACGAGGCAAGCCAGGCACAAGAGAGCACAATGGAGGGGGAAAAGCCCCACACGCTGCACTGCTGCTCACTCTAGGTCACCGTATTGAGGCTGTGCAATTTATCAGAAGTGCCACCTGCTATTTTGTGTCTGGAACACCGGAGGACGGAGGATAAGGAATGGGAAACAGTCACGTGATGTGATTGTGGCTAAGCTTCCAGTCCAGTGTTGTTATTCGTCAAAGCTCTCTTTGAGTCTCTCAGTCCTCGTGCTATCACCATAATTCACCCAGAAAGTGCCAACACGCTCTCTACAGATGGATAAAACCCTGGACGCGCAGTTTCTGCGGGTAGAGAAGGCCTTGGCTACTCTTGTTGCTTCCATCTCAACATACAATCCTAGTCCCGTCTTGGCCCACGATCTCGTTGCTGCCGATCAAGAACTGAGCCATGGCTTGGCCGACTGTATGATCTGCCCCATTTCGCAGTTGAAACCACCAAATCTAACAAGTCTGCAGTAGCAACACATCAAGCCAACTATGCACGAATCCAATCCCTCAAGAACACCTCTTCCGACCTTGACGCGCAGATAAAGGGATCCCTCCAGCTCCTGTCATCCACGCGCTCTGAGCTGCTCTCCACCCCCGCAACGACGTTCCCAAGCACCACAACCCCGGTTTCCTACACCGATCTTCTCTCGTACGCGCGTAGGATCAGCAAGTTCACGCTCCCACCTACATACCGTGAGGCACAGCCAACTCCCGAACCCGAAGGCACTGGCACCCAGACAAACGGTACCGTCACACCCACTGCCCCATCGAATGGTGCTGTCGTGAATGTCGCAGAACTGCCAGTCACGCCAATTCAAGCCGACACCGATAAAACCTCTTTACCGCCCCAAATTGCAGAATGGCTGAATCCTCATAATTCTGCGCCGGGCTTCGTTCCGTGGCCCACCGAAGAGACGATTCGTCGAGGTGCGCTAGCGAGCATACAGGTTCTCATTGACCAGGGTGAAGACCCGGCAACGTTTGATCCAGAACGCAGTGCAGAGCTGGAGGCGTCACGGAAGAGATTGGAGGAGGAGGCCGAGCGAGCGAAGGAGGAGCAGCAGGAAGCAGAGAGAGCAAGGCAAGAGCAGCGTATGAGGGAGGAACACGCACGGAGGGAGGCCATGGGTGCGGCTGGCCAGAGGGTGGAGGAGAAGCCAAAGGTTTTTACTGGATTGGACCTGTTGGATGATATGGATGACGATGATGAATAGAGGTTTATATAGGAGTGCAAACTCGTTGGGTGGAATCATATGATAAGATGGACAGTTCGGCTTATGAATCGTGCGTCCATGTTGGGATGCTTTTGTAACATTTATATCTACCCATAACAGCCTATCTCCGTCCCCTATCCCTTCGTCCTCCATCCAGAGTCTTGAGTCTCTTCTGGAACTTCTCTCCAACCTCCACGCCGCCACTAGCTCGGGGTCCATCCTCCACGGCACGCTTTCTGCTCTTCTCCAAGGCGGTCCTGGTAGAGCTGGATGTCCTGTTTGTGAGCCGCTCAATGCGGTCAATACCCTCGCCCAAACCTCTCCACTCCTCGCCACCGTAGCCAGCATCCTTGACTCCTCCCTTCTTGGCACGCTCTTTCTTGCTCTCTTTGGGCAGACGGGTATAATTCTTCTCTTCGTACTCCTTGCGCTCCTCGGCTTCCTTGCGCTCCTTGTCGGATCGCGAGCGTCGTCCACCAGCGATGATCTGACTTCCAATACTGGGCTCCGCGAATGGCGTCTCGGACAACTCTGTGCTGATAAACTCGTCCAAAGTTGCGGACTTCTGGGGCCTCTTGTCTGCCTTCTCCCGTGGACCGGTGGTAGGCATGACTGTGGGGTTGATTCGAGGAGGTTTATAGACGCCATCCATATCCTTTGCGCTATGAGATTCGAGACCAGAGTCTGCGGGTCGCACGAGCCCTGCGGGGTTTGGTCGGTATTGCAGGTCGTCGATCTGAGCCGCCTGCGCCTCGACACCTCCAGCGTCTTCCTCAGCATCTGAATCGTCGGATACATCCGAGTCTCTCGTGATAGCGTTCGACGGTCCTCTCGACGCTGGGAGATTGGCCCTCGTTGCATCGTCGGCGGCGCGAAGAACCTTGTCGATCTGGTACTTCAGTCGCGCCTCGAGCGGCCTGACGCCCTTTTCCAGATAAACCCTGGTCTCAACCAGCTTTTGAACGACCTCATCGTCAATGCTCTGCGCCTCTTCATCATCTGACTCGTCGCTGTTGTAGTCGCGCAGTTTGATGAGGATCAAGAAGACGAGGTTTTGAAGGTATGACAGTAAAAGTTCATTCTTGACATCGAGGAGGGAGATGCCATCTTTCGGGGGGGCAATAGAGTCCAATTCGGGCGCAGACTGTTCGGAGGATACGAGCGCCTGTGTGAGGGTTGCCAACAATGAAGGCAGAGAGTTGTCGAGCGCCATGATTGCGATGAGACTTGAAATCTGGTGCTGTAAAAAAAATGTTGAAAGCATTTTGTTGCGATAAGGATTGTCAGAGGCGGATAATAGTTCAACCGACCCCTGTCCGAAGTACGGATGGATGTTCCTGAGATAGGTACCCAGTTGTTTTGGCAAGGAGACAGGTTGCTTCGACTTCACAAGCTCTCATCGTCGTTCACGACAACAACAGTCTACAAAGTGAGTGGATGGGAGAATAACAAATTCAGGATTGAAGCTTGTGAGTGTTTTCAATTATAAACCATCAACCCTGCGACGCCAACAGACACTGGACGCAGTCCTTACTGACAACGGCAAATTACAGATTCGCACATCCGCAATCATGCTGTTGCGAGACCTTTCACCCTCACATGCGCTGCTGGCGACCCTTCTTGCTGCTGCGCCTCAGCTCTCCTCTGCATTTTATCTCCCTGGAGTCGCCCCAACATCATACGCCGAAGGCGACAGTGTCCCGCTATACGTCAATGCGTTGACAGCTTCAGCTTCACAAAAGGATGGCGCACTACGGTCTATTGTGCCGTATGACTATTACCACCCAATGTTCCAATTCTGCCGGCCAGACCCAGAACCCGAAGACCGACCTGAAAGTTTGGGCAGCATCATATTTGGCGACAGAATCAAGACGTCTCCCTTTGAGCTGAAGATGGGAGTGAATGAAACGTGCAAGGCAGCCTGCACTCCTGTAAAATTCGACGTGGGGTCGGCAGCTTTTACGAATGATAAGATATTTAGAGATTTCGATCTCAACTGGCTGGTGGATGGATTGCCAGCGGGGCAGTTGTTGGAGGTCGACAAAACAAAGACTCAATTCTATAGCCAGGGCTTTAAGCTTGGGAACTCGGAAATTAGCCCACCGGCACTAAACAACCATTACGATATCCTCATAGACTACCATGAGTCTACGACGGGCCAGTTCCGAGTTGTCGGTGTGCTCGTCCAGCCGTCGTCAAGAGCCAATTCAGGTGTGCACGACGGGACCCCTGACTGTGGTGATGCGTCAACGCCAATGCAATTGGCAACGGACCACGAGACGACTGTGACCTGGACATATGGTGTGTACTGGCGTCCGTCGCCAACAGCATGGGGCACACGATGGGACAAGTATCTGCACGTTTTTGATCCGAAGATCCACTGGTTCTCCCTCATCAACTCCGCCATCATCCTCGTCTTCCTGTCCCTGACGGTTGTGTCCATCCTGTACCGTGCCCTGAAGAAGGATATTGCACGCTACAACCGCCTTGACTCTATTGATCTCGAGGACTTCTCGGGAACCTCGGCCGCCCTTGAGGACGGTGTGCAGGAGGACTCTGGGTGGAAGCTAGTGCACGGCGATGTTTTCCGCGCTCCAAAGTACTCCCTAATGCTGTCAGTCTTCCTCGGAAATGGGGCGCAGCTATTTGTGATGACCGGCGCCACGATTGCCTTTGCGCTTTTGGGATTTTTGTCTCCTTCCAACCGCGGCTCGCTCGGCTCCGTCATGATTATTCTCTACACCCTGTTCGGATTCATTGGCGGCTACGCCTCTGCTCGAGTCTACAAGTCTTTTGGTGGGGAGTCATGGAAACTCAACATCGGACTGACGCCCCTCCTCGTTCCTGGACTCGTCTTCTGCACCTTCTTCCTCCTCAACTTTTTCCTCTGGGTTAAGGGGTCGAGCGGCGCTGTTCCATTCACAACCATGGTCGTCGTCGTGGCGATTTGGTTTGTGATTTCTGTACCATTGTCTTTCGCCGGATCCTGGGTTGGATTTAGACAGCAGGCCGTTGCTCCTCCTGTGCGGACGAACCAGATTCCCCGCCAGATCCCTCCAGGAACCACATGGCTGCGCCCTATTCCCAGCATGCTTCTTGTTGGTCTGTTGCCGTTTGCCGCTATCTTTGTGGAGCTCTTCTTCATCATGTCGTCCATCTGGTTCAGCAAGGTCTACTACATGTTTGGTTTCCTTTTCCTCTGTTATGGGCTTATGATTGTCACGTGCGCAGCGGTCACGATCCTTTTGGTGTATTTCCTGTTGTGCTCAGAGAACTACCACTGGCACTGGCGCGCGTTCCTTGCTGCCGGCACGAGCGCATTTTACGTGTTCTTGCACGCGGTTGCGTATTGGGTGACGAAGTTGCAGCTGGGAGGGTTGACAGGTGGGGTTCTTTACTTGGGATACAGCGCTTTGATCAGCTTTTTGTTTTTTATTCTCACCGGTATGTCCTGACTTTCTCCTTCTTGTGACCAAAGCTAACTCGACAGGCACCATTGGTTTCTTTGCAAGCTGGATGTTCGTGCAGAAGATTTACGGATCGATTAAGATTGATTAAGCGCGTTCACTTTGGCCATGCCTAGGCATGTATGATGGGGTTGGCAGTTTTGGTATGAGGTTGCGAATAGACGGGGCTTTGGACTGTATTTCTGTGCCGACATGGTTTTGAGACGGCCATGGTCCACCGGCGGGGCGTCATGATGATGTGTATTTTGTAAGATCAAATGAGATGGTAGAAGCGACCCTGAAGCGATTTTATATTTTATGATTTGATTTTAACCCCATTGACTTTGCATTTCTTTCCGTGGGCCTAGAACATCTAGTGAAACGTGAGTGGATATGTTTTTACAGCTATGGAAGGCCAATATAATTGGGCGTGGGTCTCGTCACCGCTCGGACACGAGAAGCTGGATGGAAATAGACTGAGGGCTGTGGAGAACTGATTTGTATACGACGATTGAATGCGCCTCGATGCCCGACTTCAACGACTTCAACGACTTCAATGACCGACGATATCTTGCCTGTGAACGGAAAAATTAAAATATCGTCATACACCGTCGTTGAAGTCAAGTGACTCCCCCGCCATTTCGGAGAATTCTCAGCGGATCGCGGATAGACGGGCAGACCATGCCAAAGAGCCAAGCCCCCTTCCAGATATTAACTTTGATATTGCTGTTACATCTGGGGTGCATGAGCCACTGCACGAGCTGCCGGAGCTGCTCGGAGTCGCGCATGGAAGCAAACGAAGGGTCTATTCGATTGGTGGCCTTTATATGCCAACCTCAGAGTAATTAATGTTCTCTTGGCTATATAGTCGGCCAACTTGGCTTCAAGAATCGCGTCTTGGCTCTACAGTTCGTGCCTTGAGTAGTGAATCCCGACTCTTCCATTGATCGACGTTAATCTGTCAGGTATTTAGCACAAACTCTATCATGGACAACCGCCATCAATTGGTGGGAATGAACGGGGCATTCTTTTCCTTGCAATGTTCTCTATAGCGATGCTTGAAAACGCCGAACTATAAGACCTGGGGCGATCACCTCATCCTCTCAGCAAGGTTCATACATGGATTAGACGCTTCAATTGCACTACACTGTCTATCAATTCTCTTCACAGAAAGATCTAGCCATGACGAACTTTCGCTACGCTATCCTGGGCCTGATCCCCGTTGTCCTGGGATGCTCCAACCCAGACACCAACTCATGCGCCAGTTATATCAAGTCGAACCAGGCTGTTGCTTCGCCATACTGCGGCACGTTCACAACGAAAGTTGTCACTGCCACTACTGGTCTGCCTGCATGGGCCACCAACTGCGACAGCAAGCCTAGCCAGATCAGCAAGGAGTGCTCATGCTACTGGTGAGGGCGAACGCATCGTTTGCAGGGAGTCGCTGACAAAGGTTAGGACTGGAGCAGGAGGTGCACCAGCAACCACACTCGTGCCAACGACTACGGCAGCTGGTGGCGGCAGCGGCGGCGCCACACCGACTGGCCTTACCACGACCTTGCCCAAGTCCTCGGGCGCTGGTGTGTAGCATTCTGCATTCGTTTATGGCATAGCTGATCTGTGATAGTCGCCACTAACAAGGCTATTGCCGTCACCGGTAGCTTTGATGGTGGCATGAAGATGTACGACCGAAGCCGTAAGTGTCGTCCTCGTCCCTTGACATGTATGCACGGCTCTAACAACATACAGCTGCGGTTTGTGCTGGACAGACGGAGACCGGTGAGGCGGATGCCATGTTCATCCTTGAGGATGGTGCCACGCTCTCCAACGTTATAATTGGTCCAAACCAAGCTGAGGGTGTTCACTGCAAGGGAAAGTGGTATGTCAAAGATCCGACTTGGCTCTGATATTTGAATACTGACATTTTTAGCACAATCAACAACGTCTGGTGGTCTGACGTCTGTGAGGATGCCATGTAAGTGATGCCACCTTATGGATTGCGAGCTCTTCTAACCGTAAACAGCACATTCAAGCAGGCGAGCGGCACATCCTACATCAACGGAGGAGGTGCATTTAAGGCCTCTGACAAAATCATCCAATTCAACGGCCGCGGAACGGTCTCCGTGAAGAACTTCTACGCCAACGACTACGGCAAGGTTGCTCGAAGCTGCGGCAACTGCAGCGGCAATGGCGGTCCTCGCAACTTTATATTCAACAACATCATGGCCATCAACGGTGGAGTCATCTGCGGCATCAACACCAACTATGGCGACACTTGCACAATCACGAACTCTTGCCAAAACAGTGGCAAGGGCTGCGATAGATATACGGGCAACGCCAGTGGAGCTGAGCCCCCAAAGATTGGGTCAGGGTTTGACGGAACCTACTGCAAGGGATCTATCTCTAGCAGCTGTTAGTGGGGTGATAATGGTGGAAGGTAGAGCTGCTAAGGTTGTTCTTGTCTATATTTAAAAATGACATATAATTTGCCATCTATTTGCACGTTTTGTCAACAATGAAGTTTGAGAGGGATGTTGAACGGAGCGTAACGCAATATTTAGAAGAAACAAGGTCATTTCACCAAAACAGGCGGCGTCGTGGTAAGGGATTTGCATCGTTCTATCTAATCCTATGTTTGGTTCTTGTCGCTGAAGAGGCATTCTAGAGATATCATATTATACAAGCAGTCTTCACTTCTTCTCGCCCCACGCGTTCTCTTCACTGCGAGGGCTTTCTGTGAAATTCACAGGGCTCCTATTTTGTCGTCTCTCCACAAATGCATAAATCCCCTTCCATACCAACACGATCACCGCTCCGGCGGCTGCACAGGCTGCAGCAATGATCAAGCCTCTGCTGTATCTCGGAGCATCTTGCTGTCGGAAAAGCTGATTTCCAGGGAAGCCAGCGAGCTGGATGCCCATAACGTACATTGCCAATGCAATAGGTCGTTTTCTGTCGTCTACTACACTCGAAAGCCACGCTGCGTTGAGCGCTTGCGTCGAACCCATGCCAGCTTGGGTGAGGACGATTCCACCTATCTGGTTAGTTTATTACTGCGAGTTGGGAAGACTAGACTCACCATAAACAACCCATTTCGAAGAGGAAACTGGCGCCAGGGCAGTCCACAACAGACCCGCAATGCCGACACAGAATCCAACGGCAATGTGAAAACCACGCTCTTGGGTACGGTCACTATTCCATGCAATTGAGATGGAGATTATAAGAGACACGACAGAGCCGACTGAGTTGAGGCCATTGGCGTTGTAGCCACCGAATCCGAGAGATTTTATGAGCGACGGTGCGTAGGTGTTGATGGGATAGATCATAAGCCTGTGAGAGTTAGACTTGGACTTGTCGTCGGGGTGGAATGCTTACATTGACAGGAACGCAGACACAACGTGTCCATAGATTTTCCAATCCATGAACGTATCTTTCAAGTCTTGAATCTGGACCGACTTGCCTTGGGTGTACCCCTTAGTTGCGTCGTCTCTCAGAACTCGGGTGGTCAAGATGGCCGCCTCTCGCTCGGTGAAGATGTTCCAGCTCTTTCCGAAGAACGACTTTGGTTTGGGAGCTGAATGAGGCAGGTAGAGGTATGCCACGACAGCCAGGAAGCAGGTGACGGCGCCCTCGATAAGGAACAGCCATTGCCAGCCCTTCAGTCCGTGGGTGCCGCTGAGGGAGAGAAGGCCGAGAGAAAGGGGTCCAGACAGGGAACCTGCGACTGCGTTGCTAGCCCAGAACAGGGCGAAGCGGAGGCCAAGTTCAGGGTTGGTGTAGTAGCGGGAGATGTAAAGTGCCATTCCTATAAAGTTAGGGACGAATGTGAGAGTGGACGTAGGTATGTACCAGGAATATATCCGCCCTCCATAGCACCTATGAAGAACCTCAAGGCAAATAGGCCACTAGCGCTTTTCATGAAGATCTGGCACCATGTGCACACACCCCAGAGGAACATGGTGATGGGTAGCCATGTCTCGGCTCCTATCTTCTTCGTAATGATGTTGAATGGGATTTCGGTGAGAATGAAGCCCAAGATGAAGAGAGTCTGGGCAGTGTTGATCTGAGACGTGTTTACATTGATGTCGGTGCGAAGGGTGTCTGTGAGAGCGGCGGAGATGTTGGTTCGATCGAATTGCATGAATGTGAAGAGCAGGACGATGAAGGTGAGGATACAGAGGTCGACCTTGCGGACCGCAACACGCTCCTCGTGGATGGACCAGCTTAGGTCTTGGTCATAGCCGGGGACTTCCAGCAGCTGGAGGGGAGTGGCATCTTCTTTATTTTCGAGGTGAGAAGATGCTAGTTGGGTCGTTATTTCAGCCACGGGCAATGCAGAGGAGGCCATTTTAGACTATGGGGGTTCTGAAATGATTGACATTCTCTCGGCAGGGCCCTATATTTGTATCTAAGAGGCATCTCATCTCATATCCCATGGCGCGCTGGATTCCGACATCGTTACAACCCCGTTGCTATCAGCACTGGCCATTACGGAGATAAGCAGAGCAGGGTGATAGGAAGATACGCCATATCCGACCAATAAGTCAACGTCCCAACCACGTTTGTGGCTTGATCATCATCGGTATACCTTATCTATTAGCCCAATGAGAGGAGATTCTGAGCTGACGTATGCACTCTTCATGGGAGTTTGAATGCATGGGGTCGACGGCCAGCATTATTCAATCCGTCGCATTTAAAAAGGAGCAGAGAGCCGTATATCACCGTAAAAGAAAACATTCAAACACGACGAATTTGAACGATTTATATGGCAAAAGTTAAAAAATACTCACGAAGGCGTGAAGACGCCATTTAAGTTGATTTCCCCTAGAAATGGCAACATGCGGAGAGAAGCTTATTGGCTTACGCGGGGAATGAAGTTGGCGGCACGCGATTGCACGTGGTGGGGACTACCCGGTCGTCGCCGGTCACCGAAATCTAGGTCAATTGTTAGAGATTCATCGTGGGGGTTCCTGATCGCCGGTAACGGCGCCAAAATGATAGCGGGGTTATGTTTAGAGGTTGGAAGAGATAAGAAGGGGTGTTTCCCGTTTTCAATTGACTGACAATTCGGACAAAATGGAGCAAAACACCATCAAAAGAGGCGGCGTCGGCCTAAGGGGCGTTGACAAGGAGCAGACTTTTGGAGGATACACTCTTTTTGCGCCTCTAGCCGGGGATATTGCATACCTCGTTGATATCGACGGAAAGGAAGTTCATCGCTGGCAATTGCCTGGCCGAACTGGACGACACGCGCGGATTCTCCCCAACGGAAATCTCGCTATCAACACTATCAACCCGGAGACGCCCGACATCTTCCCCTTCATCCATAAATATGGCGGGGGTGTTATGAGCGAGTTGGATCCAGCCGGGAATGTTGTCAGGCAGGTCAAGGATCCTCTGGGCCATCACGACCAGTTCCATTATGGGGATGGGGGGTTCTTGTATACGAGTTTAGAGGCGCTCTCGAAAGAGGACTCGGCCAAGGTTGTTGGCGGGATTCCGGGTTCGGAGATTGACGGCGTGACGTATGCGGACATCATCAAGGAGATTGACCCTGAAGGAAAGGTGACCTTTGAGTGGAAGGTCAGCGAGAGGTTGCCGAGGGAGGAGTTTCCCCTACAGCCACATTACGGGAGAGAGCACTATCCTCTGATTAACAGCGTTCTTCCGTTGAAGGATGGGAATATTCTGTGTTCTATGCGATCGATTTCTGCCGTGCTCATTATCGAGCGGGCGACTGGGAATATCATCTGGAGTTTGAAGTCGGATGTAATTGCGCAGCAGCATTGTGCGACGGAGCTCGAAAACGGAAATATCCTGATCTTCGACAACGGCGCATACCGCACGGGCGAGTCGAACACATACAGCAGGGTGATTGAGGTGGATCGCAAGACAAAGGGGATTGTGTGGCAGTATAGGGACCCGTCGCAGTGGAATACCTTTTTCACTCCGTTTATGGGGAGCGCGCAGAGGTTGGCGAATGGGAATACCCTGATTTGCGAGAGCGCGTTTGGCAGGATTTTTGAGGTGACGGTGAAGGGGGTGCTAGTTTGGGAGTATATTGTGCCGCATTTTGCCGAGTACAAGGATGATATCACGAGGGGGATATTTCCGGGCGAGTCCAATGCGCTGTTTAGGGCGTATAGGTATTCGAAGGAGGAGTTGCCGTGGTTGAAGGTTTGAGGGGGGCGAAGGGGGGGCGATTAAAGGGGAACGTCCGAATACAGCGAGGTGAAATACAGAAAATAGAAGTATACATTATTAGTCTAGTCTAAAAATAACAGAAACGATTATATGATTATGCACAGAGATTTGGAATTGAGTCGATTTCGGCTTCGACGCATTTCCCTTCGATTTTGGGTCTATGGCATTTCCCCTTGATCTTAGGGGCCGAAGCACTTCTCTTCGATGCCGACTCCTAACGCTCTCGGGATCGCGGATAAATGCAATCGGCGACGAACGAACAGATCCCACTTACAACTTCTTAATCTCCTCCTCAATCTTCGCCCAAGCGGCCGGGAGCAGAAGCGCGGTCAGCCAGTAGTTGTCACCGTGGTCCTTGCCATGTATGACAACGACATTTCGCATCGTCGGGCTCGATCGCATTGAATTGGCGTGCTGGTACACCATGGTGCCGGGCGGGTTGTTCCTCGAGTCTCCCTTACTAGCGCGTACGACTGCTGAGCTAAAATCGGCCGCCTGATAGACGTTTGCTCGGGTCCAATTCGTAAACGGCATCAGCAGGGCATGCGACTCGCCGCAGAGAACGGTTGTGTCGCTGCCAGGCGTGTAGCTCTGTCTCATCTCGCGTAACAAGGCGAGCAATTGAGGCTCTGTCGCCTGCTCCATCAGCTGGCGCCGATTCTCGAGCGCAATGGGTCCGAGGGGTCCTCGGAGGAGTTCAGGCGTGAAGAGCGAGAAGGCTGAGACGGCCATGTTCTGCACGAAGACGCCGGGAGCCTCGATGAGGGATGGAAGACGGAATCGCAGGTTAAGGGGGTGTAGGGCGGTTATGGGACGAGGTGGCATGGATGAGGCCACAGCACGCGTCGCCCATGCTGTTAGAACGTCGCCTTCGCTGACGAACTCGCCGGAGAGGTCTTCTTGGGCTTGGAGTTGTAGTTTGGCCACGGCCGCCTTTGGCAGGAAGATTGTGCGTGTCTCGACGACGCGATTCCAGAGGAGGTCGGCGACAAATCGCAGTCCGAACTTGAACATGCCGAATCCTTGAAGGCGTTGGGGATGGTAGACTTCTTGGTTGTCAGGGAATAAGAGGGCGTCCTCACGTGCGCCGAGGAGGGCTGGGACTTCCGACTCCTTTCCTGCTAGGACGAGCGACCAGCCGCGCAGGAGAGCCTGCTGGCCCATGACGTCCATGAGGACGTGCGGCCATGTTAGGCCGATTATGGTGGCGTCATTGAAGGAGGTGATGTGGAGGGAGAGGATGGGCGTGTCGTTGATGAGGTAGTCCTCGAGGGTGGCAGGAGCGTCTTTACGGCATTCAAAGTCGCGGAATTCGTTGGAGCCGCGCTGGATGGAGGGGGTGGGCGTGGCCTTTGGGAGGGTCTTGGCGAGGGGGTGGTCGTCGATGTTGGAGGGGATGGCCGTGTGGGAGTAGGTGAGGGCGGGGCGTGCGGGGGTGAACTGAGGGGGGAGCCGGTGCCGGATGCGGTGAGAGGGGGATTTCGAGGGAGGTAGGGGATACCTTTCGGACTAGGCGTCCGCCAACCTTTCTCCAGTCGCCGATCGAGAGGAGGCGGCAGAGGGAGGTGTGGAGGCGGTCGGCGTCGAGAAGGTCGTTGAAGCGGAGGGTCCATGTAACGACGATACCATGGAGGATTTTGTTGTCGTCAAGCATAAAGAGGGGGTATACATCGTCGGAGGCCATTTCGTGGTTTATAGGGGTGTGACGGGTGTAACGTAGGGGAGTCGCTAATTGCGAAAATTATAGGGGGTTTTGATGATATAGATGGTCTTGGCGCGATCTCCATAACGCAGAAATGGGCGTTGCCAACGCGACGACGAGCGATTTTAAAATTATAAATATTTGTAGGAGAGTACATGGAGACCACATGCGAATCGTTTGCCGTCGGTTTTAGGATTAACGTGCGACGCTAAGAGGAGGGGAGTACATTGTCTATAAGGAGCGATTGTAAAATTATAAGAGTTTATACATAGGCACTATCGATGCGTGCGCATTAAATGGAGTTGTTTTCGAGGTTTTACCTTTAACGATGTAATTGATATTTAATGCGCGGTGGTTCGAGGTAGCAGGCCGTAAGTAGCGGTCGCGGTCGCAGTTGCGGTTACAGTTGTACTGTAGTCGCAGTTGCAGTTGCGGGTAGCGGCCCGCCCCGTCTACCCTACGTTAGTACGTACCTACCTTACTAGCAACAGCCTGTTTTTTAAAAGAGTACTAGCGTACTCTAATAGGATGCTAAAGTTAGGCAAAATGTAGGTTATAATATAGTCTTAGAATATACCTAGAACTAGTTGCCTAATAGAAACTCTTACTAAAGGCATAATCTAACACTATAATACATCTCTTAAATTAACTTAGTAGTACTAACTATTATATAAGAAATAACTTATTAATTAATTCCTATATAATAAAGTATTAATAGAGTTATAAAATTAAATGTTTATTATAATATACCCTAACGTATTTCATAAGCGAGTCGCCATCCTAAGTGAGTCGCCAGCAAATACACCAAAACGCGTCAACTTAACTACAGATAACATGCTACCACTAATACAAGCCTAATCCTCTAATAAAGAGGATAGAATACTACAAGCTATCCAAGCAATCAAACAAGGCTATTGTCAAAGTGTTCTATCAGCTTCAGAATCGTACGATGTGCCCCGTACAACCTTACGTGACCGGATTGATGGGATGACTTCCCGACGCGACTCTACCCCTAACTCACGTAAGATGACTCCGTACGAAACCCTGTACAACCTTACGTGACTGTGACAAACCCCGTCTGCTTGCTCCGTAATGGTCGACCTTACCTGTAGCAGTGCACAAGTGTAGCGGTGGACTAGGAAATCAAGAGGTGGTTCTATTGAAGATCTAAAGCTACGGAAGAAAGAGGAAGAGAGGTGGGCGAAGCCTAGATGTCTTGCTTATGACTACAGCCCTGAAACAGGCGAGGTTTGAGGCTGTTACCCCTTTACAGGTAGTCTAGAGGACCCGTTAGGGTCCGTGAGGACTGTAATCACGTGGCATCAAGTGCATGCCCGTGACAGTGACCGGATTAATGGGATTACTTCCTAACGCGACTCTACCCCTAACTTACGTAAGATGACTCCGTACGAAGAGTCAGCTCTCGTTCGGTATATCCTTAACCTAGATTCACGTGGATTTCCGCCCCGGCTACAAGCTATATAAGAAATGGCTGACCTTCTACTCTCTAAACAAGGCGAGAGCCCTATTAGGAAGAACTGGACTTCTAACTTTATTAAGCGTCATACGGAAATCAAAGCAAAGTTTAGTTAGAAGTATGATTATAAACGAGCAAAATGCGAAGATCCTAAGATAATTCAAGGGTAGTTCTCTCTCGTACGAAACATAGTTACAAAGTACAGAATCTTAGAGCAGGATATCTACAACTTTGATGAAGCAGGTTTCGCAATGGGAGTTA
>JPKD01000303.1:0-17468 GCA_000750935.1 Pseudogymnoascus sp. VKM F-4519 (FW-2642)
TACCCCGCCAAGCCATCACCAACCCAGCTGAACACCCCCCATCCGTCCAAACCCCCCACCTATCTTCAGCACAACCAGCATCCCAAAAGTCTGATCATCATCTTTTTCCCTCGTGGCCGCAAGGTCTCCTCCGCGGTAGTCCGTAGTAGCGCGTCCCTGTGGGTAGTAACGCGGTAGTCCGTGTCGTGTTTGCGGCGGTGGATACAACTTGTGTGGCTGGTGTGCCACATCGGCCACGCCGCGCCCCGCACACTACGTCGATATAGTACAGTACAGCTGGTGCAGGATCTCGGTGCCGTGGGGCCGAAGATAGATAAGGTGGGGTGGGTACACGATGATGCGAGGGGAGGGGAGCTGAGGTGGTGGGTGGGACGGGGGACGGTGGTGCCGATTGTGGTGGGTGATGTGATTTTGTACAGTATGTAGAGAGAGGTTGGGCTTATGGATGGAGGGAAGGGGATATGAGGTGTTTATGTGAGTTGACTGTTGGTATTGTACAGTTGGCTTATTGTACATGGGATGAAAAAAATTGATACCTGACGTTTGCTTACTGGGTGTGTGCGATTGATGCCAACAGTATACCTAGATCGTATTAATTAAACAGCCATTCAAATAAAAAAACATACAAATTAATTCAGATATAGCGATAATATTTAATTAATAAAATAGAAAAAAAAGACAAAAAAAAAGATCTGAACAGAGGGGGATTCGAACCCCCGAATCTTTCGATACGTGAATGCACTAGGCGTTGATAATCGACCAGAAGAATTGTAAGTTCTTGAGTCACGCGCCTTAGACCGCTCGGCCATCTGTCCGATTTGATTCCAGTTATAAATCGACCAAGAAGAATTGTAAGTTCTTGAGTCACGCGCCTTAGACCGCTCGGCCATCTGTCCGATTTGATTGAAGTGGTGAGGGGTATTGGGGTATATGAGGGGGAGTAAAATTTGTGTGCGGGAGAGCATAGTAAGCGAGGGGGATGAGGGCATATTTTATACTTATAGTTAGTTAGTTGGTTAGTTAGTTAGTTAGTTATACTATACTCGTATTGTGCAAGATAGTAATAGTAATAGTCAGTTAGTCAGTTAGTAGCAGTGGTTCATAATAGTTCATCATACTTCATCATAGTTCATAGTAGTGCGTATCATCACCGTATCCGTATACCAGACACGCACACGCACGCACGCACGCACTAAAACACACATACTAACAGTCACCCTAACACCCAATCACTATAGTCTCTCTATAGCCTCACTATAGTCTCTACCAGCCAACAGATTCTCGGGTGCATATTTGGTTCACTTTATGGCCCATAGGCTTGTTTTACTACCAAGGCACAGGAAGGCACAGCAGGCACAGCATGCATCACAGGTACAACCACACATACTAACTGCAGTACTAACTTCACTACTAACACCAGTACTAACAGTAGCCTCATCGCTAACTCCGTAAGTACCACCACATAACACCGCGTACCACATACCACCACATACATACATACAACCGCCACCCTAATAAACAAATCTGTAAACAACCTGCCGAACAACCCATCTTTAACCTCCCTCTAACCACACCTCTAACAAACCCAATCTATACTTAACTTAATACCCTACTCTACCTAAAAACCACACCCATCGCCGAACATAAAACACTGCCCGCCCATCTCCACAGCGGCAGACTCATCATCCCAGCTGCACATCACCTTTGTTCCAGTCCGCACTGAACCCTTGTCGTTCCGCTGTCTTGTCTTGCGTGTCCCTGATTCCCCTACCCGCCGAGACTATAAGTTCCCTGGACAGGACCCTCTCCGTTTTTGCCGCCCGATCCTACCGCCCTCCCCCCCCTCACCTTCCACCCCACACAACAGCTCGGCCAAACCCAAGTTCCGCCGTCCACCTCACCTACCTCCTCCCTCCTCTACATACGACAACAACGGAAAGCCGCGTCTGTTTTGTCGCCACTTCGACATCACCAAAACCTCACCAAAACACAACTCGCACATACACGCACACAAGCACACACAAAGCCTTCGCATAAATCCTCACCATGTCGGGGTATCCAGGCGCGGGCTATAGCGGCGGCGGCGGCGGTGGTGGATATGGTCCTCCCCAGCAGCAGTACCCGCCCCAACATCATTACCAGTCGTAGGCTCGAGGCTTGCACTCGCGTCCGAATCCAGCTGACACCTTTGAACAGACAACCACAATACGGCGGCTACGGCGCTCCCCAGCAGCAGCAGCAATATGGCGGCGGATACCAGCAGGGTCCGCCGCCGCAGCAGCACTATGGTGGTGGGTACCAGCAGCAACAGCAGGTAAATAAGAAGCTCCTGACGATGGTTGGTGATCTGCGCGATGAAGCTGACGAGATGTATAGCCCCCACCTCAACAGTATGGCGGATACAACGGTATCCCTCAGAACCGTGCCGACTATGGCAGACCAGGTACGAACACACGCACTACACCGGCTACAAAAACCTATGAAATACATAACGCTAACCACCACCCCCCCTCCAGGTATCCCAACCGCAAACTCCAACGCCTACGTGCACGGCAACCACCAAGCTCCCGCCCCTCCCCCCAGCGCGCCTCAAGGCTTCGGCTCCGGCGCGCCGCAGGACTACAACTTCCAATACTCGAACTGCACGGGCCGTCGCAAGGCGCTGCTGATCGGGATCAACTATTTCGGGCAGCGGGGCCAGCTGCGCGGGTGCATCAATGATGTCAAGAATATGTCTAGTTACCTGTTTGAGAACTTTGGGTATAAGAGGGAGGATATGGTGATTCTGACGGACGATCTGCAGAATCCGATGAGCCAGCCGACGAAGCAGAATATTTTGAGGGCGATGCATTGGTTGGTTAAGGATGCGAGGCCGAATGATGCGTTGTTCTTTCATTATTCCGGTATGTCCGATGGTCTCTCTGTCGCTGGGATTACCCCGCCCTGACTTCCTTACTTACTTTATTTACTTGTCTGGTGGAACTGTGGCTAACAAACACCCCTTCTAGGACACGGAGGCCAAACCAAAGACCTCGACGGCGACGAACCCGACGGCTACGACGAGGTCATCTACCCCGTCGACTTCCGCCAAGTCGGCCACATCGTCGACGACGAAATGCACCGCATCATGGTGACCCCCCTCAGCCCCGGCGTCCGCCTAACCGCCATCTTCGACTCCTGCCACTCCGGCACCGCCCTGGACCTCCCCTACATCTACTCCACGCAAGGCATTCTCAAAGAGCCCAACCTCGCCAAGGAAGCCGGCCAGGGGCTTCTCTCCGTCATTTCCTCCTACTCCCGCGGCGACATGGGCGGAGTGGCAAGCAACGTCATGGGCTTCCTCAAGAAAGCTACTAGTGGCGATGAGGCGTACAACAGGACGGTGGCGACGAAGACGTCGCCGGCGGATGTGGTGATGTGGTCAGGGAGCAAGGATGATCAGACGAGTGCGGATGCGTCGATTGCGTCGCAGGCGACGGGGGCGATGAGCTGGGCGTTTATTACGGCGATGAAGAAGAATCCGCAGCAGAGCTATGTGCAGCTGCTTAATAGTATTAGGGATGAGTTGGCGACTAAGTATACGCAGAAGCCGCAGTTGAGTTGTAGTCATCCTTTGAGTAGGTTTTTTCCCTTTCCTTCTTCCCTCGTTACCCCACTTTTGGCGTTTGGTGGGGGTTGCATATTTTGATGGGCTTGTGCTAATGGTGGGATAGACACGAACCTCCTCTTCGTCATGTAAATCCCCCTCTAACGGGTTATCCTCCCTCACTGCGCCAAGAAAGGAATGGTGGGTGCACGGGGATAGAACGAAGCACAGGTCATCTCCAAATGACAACTCTTTGACATTCAAAAATCGTCGTACAGTCAGATCTTCGGGATAGGAAGTAACGGGCTTGGAGGACTGGAATCGGGAAAGGAAGGGAAAGGAAAGGGCTGGCGTTCGTTGCGCACTGCTGCTTTTTTATGTTGTCGTTGAAGTTTAGATGCGATGCGATGTGATATGATGCCTGGTTCTTCTACTCGTACAGTATAGCGCCGTGCAGCGTGGTGTCTGTTTGGTAGCGTAGATGGAAATCGAGGACATTACTGGTGTACTTCCTGTACTTATTGTGTTGTTGGTGAAATCAAGTCTAGTTGATGAAGTAAACCGTGGTATCTATGCTGCTGTGACCCGGGTGATATGCGCGTCGTAGGTTAGTTAGTCACTACAGGTCATGCAAAGGAGGATGAGAACAAAACACAGAATATAGAAGCAAGACGAGCAAAACGACTTCATAATCAACATGCTAATTGGTATGCACCCCACCCATCCCTCCATCCATCCAAACCCCCAAAACGCCAGACAGCCATATACACATCAAACAGCAACATACAATATAAAACACCCCTCCCCAAGAGCCATACGCCACTCCCACATGCCACGCATACACCGCACCCCTACCACTCCCTCCTCAACTCACTAACCCTCCTCGACTCCTTCTTCGCCCCCACAGCCGGAGAAGACGGCCCATCACTCTTCCTCCTCCTCTCCCTATCCCCCGCCTTCTCTTTCTCCACCCCTCTTTCTCCCCTCCCCGCCGCCACACCAGCACCACCCACACTCGCACCAACACTAGCTCTCCTCATCCCCTCAAACTTCCCCACAATCCTCTCATGCACCTTCCTACTCTTCGCCCACGCCTCCGCGCCGCGCTTCATCCGCACACAGGCTATGACCATCCAGCCTACGCGACGGAGAGAGGGGCGAGGGGGGAGGACGGTGCGGTCGGGTGTTATGCCCATTTGGGCGAGGATTTGGAGGTCTGCTTGGTTGCTGGGTGGTTGTTAGCTTGTGCGCCTCTGTAGTGTTGATGATAGTGGAGGTAAGAGGGTAAAAGGGCAAGTGGGTAGGTAAGTGGGAAGGAAAGAAAAAGAGGAGTAAACATACCAAGCCCCAAACAACTCAACCTGCAAAAGCATAAACCTCTTCGCATACGCCGCATCAGCCCTCAACCCCTCCTCGCGCCTACACCTCGCGCGGAGCCACTCAATCTGCATCGCCAACCCCCTCAGCTCCTTCCCATGTCTCACCTCCACCTCCGCACCCCCCTCCAACAAAGACGACGAATTCGCAAACCTAACTCCCCTCGTCAACCCCTGCCTCTCCGCCTCCCACCCGCGTTTCGCGCCCTTAAACTCGCGTTCCAGCGCCTCAAGCTCACCCATAGCGCGCGTCGCACGCTCCTTCTGCGCTGTGCGTTCCTCGCGGATGCGCTTCAACTGCGCGCGGAGGGAGGACTCGGTGGTTGTTAGAGCCGCGAGAGACGCATCACGGGTTTGGACGGCGATTTCGAGTTTATCGGCCTGCACCTGCGTCTCCCTCAGCATCTCGTGCAGATCGTGGCGTTCGAGCGCCATCGTTCGATCCCCCTCCGCCGTCGCGCGCTCAGCGTGTAACTCCTGTTCCAAGCGTGCAATCTTAGCTTTCAAGCGCGCCGCCGTGGATTCCGCAGCCGTGGCCTGTGCTTCTAGTGCTGATTTGGCGGACAGCGCGGCGCTGAGGTCGCGCTCGAGGGTGAAGCGGGCGGAATCCCATTCAGCGGCTTGGGATTGGTGGTCTAGGTGCGCAGACGTCAATTTCTTGGCCGCGTCGAGCTCGGTGTCTTTGAGTTGGGCGCGCAGGTCTTTGAGGGTTTGGTGTGCGGTGGCGAGCTGGGAGCGGACTTCGAGGATTTCGCTCTTGTGGGCGGAGCCGCCGTTGGGGGAGGAGGAAGGGGGGGAGGAAGTTTGGAGGATGGAGAGTTCGAGGTTGTGTGATTGGCGCTCTAGGGAGCTGATTTGGCGTTTTAGGGTCCGGATGGTTTCCTTGGTCGCGGATTCGCGCTGGATGTACTCCGTTTCGCGCTGTTGGAAGTTGGCGTGGTCGGCGTCGGCGTGGTCGCGCTCGCTTTGGAGTTCGATCTCGATCATGGTCTTTTGCTCGGAGAGGACTCGGGTCTCGTCGCGGAGGCGGCGGACTTCGACGTCGAGCTTCATTTTGGCGGTGCGGAGATCGATCTTCTCTTGGTCGGCGCGGAAGGTGTCGTCTTGTGATTTTAGGTCGCGCAGCTGGCTCTTGATTTCGTCGCGCTCGGCTTCTACCTCGTTGGAGTGGTTGCGGAGAGAGTGCATCTCGAGATTGATATTGGCAAGCTGGTCTTGGAGGGCTTGTTCACTCTTGGTGGTTTGGGCGAGCTTTGTTTCAAGAGCCCTGAGAGATGAGCTTTGCTCTTGGATCGAAGTTGAGTTTGACTTGGATTCGACATTTGCGACATCTTGTTTCAGTTGGTCTAATTGCTGTTGAAGAGCATCCGACTCGTGTTTGGCAGTCTCCAGATTAACCTGCGCCCTGTCGTTCTCCTCATCCAAGGAAGTTTGAAGTACTTCGATCTCGTCCTCCAGAGCTTCAATCTTCTCGGAAAGACACTTGTGCTCACGCTGGCTGAGTCGCAACTCCTCTCTCACGTTGGAGAGCTCCGATCGAGCCTCATCCAAGCTGTTTTGGCGAAGCTGGAGATCCGAGGTCAACTCGTCGATTTGCTTCGTCAAGAGAGCCTCTTCGCGTAAATGTCTCTCCTTTTCTAGGGAAACAGCTTCTTGCAATTTAGATTCCTTGCCAGAAAGAGTACCTTCAACCTTTTGCAACTTCTCAATTGTAAGCTTTAGGCCGTCGGCCTGCTCTTCTGCCAGATCGCGCTGGGATTCAAGGGTCCGGCGCTCGCCCTCCCACTTGTCGTTATCGTCATCGTACAAACGCTCCTTCTCTCGAACATCCGCACGAAGATCTTCAATCTCGTCATGCAGGCGGTCAATTTCCGATTTGTATTGTTCTCTGACCTCGCGCTCATTCTGTAGCGATAACGACTTCTCGCTCTGTAGATCCTCTTCGAGATTTTCGATTCTAGCCTTCGCTCGGGACAGCTCCGTTTGGAGCTGAGCGGATTCTGCAGTCAGTGCATCGTGGCGGACTTGGAGGAGATCTTTTTGATCCGTGGTGTGTTGGAGCTCAGTTTGAACAGATTTCAGCTGGGCCTCAAGCGCATGCTGTTGGCTTTCCGCATGGTCTCGATCCTTGACGGCCGAATCCAACTCTTCCCGGAGCTTGATCTCCCTAGCACTTCCGCTCTGGTCAAGATCTGTAATCCTCTGTTGCAGCCTATCCGCCTCTTGGACCTTTGACTGGTGCTCTTGCTCCAGCAACTCATGCTTTTCACGAAGGTCCTCCAAGTCGTCCTGCAAGCGGTTGGCCTTCTCTTCGATTTGGCGGCTAAGTCCCTTTGTTGTGATGGACTTGTTTGCCAATTCATCCTGAAGCTCTTCGAGGTCTGCCATAGCGCGTTCCTTTTCAGAGGCTAATTCTTCACGGTTGTCCTTGACATCATCAAGCTCGATTTGGAGGCGTTTGATGTCTTGTTCGAGGTCTGAAATGGTTTCCTTGGCCTCTTCAAGCTCGTCGTTCCATTGGCCCTTCTCCTCCAGCTCAATCTCTCTGCGCTTCGCTGCCTTGACCTTCTCTTCCAGCTCCAGGACTTCGTCGTCGCGCTCATTGACTTGAGCCTTCAGGTTGTCAATTTGGTCATCTCGCTCATCTATCATGCGTTCCTTCTCGCGAACATCGTGTTCCAAGTCGGTGACCGAGTCCCGTAACTTTTGCGCGTCTTCGTTTTGATCCGCTGAGTTTTCGAGCTTTTGCTGGAGATCTTGTACTTCAAGTTCCTTGTCGTGTAGAGCCTGGCGGAGAAGGTCCAGCTCTTCTTGTGCGCCTTCATCAGCGTGCCTCCGCTTCATCTTCTCTTGCATATCCAGGATTTGTTGCCGATAGGACTCAAGGTCGCGCTCTGCCGTAGTCAATGTCTTCCTATAGCGGTGCAATTCCTTTTGCATGGTGACTTTGTCCACTTTGAGATCCGTGTTTTCCTTTAATGCCATTTCGCTGAAGCCTGGTCCTGCCTTCCGTAGAGCCTCTTCCAAGAAATGGATCTTCAATTTCAAACCAAAGTTCTCCTTCTCGATTTTGTCAATCACGTTCTCTTGCTCACGCAGTGAGAGCTGGTTGCCGTCTTGAAGTACATTCGCTCCTTCGGCCCGCCGCGGCAACATAGCCAGCGGTGTCGATGCAAGGCTGCTGCTATCAATCTGGGGTATAGGCGTTCCACTCGCATACGAGTCGGCGTACGTCGAGTCCATGTTCGGCACTGGGCTTAAGTCCTCCGCGATGTTGTCCAAGCCACCGGGCCTGAGGAATGCTGGGGTTCTTGGAACGCCATTCTCCTTGCCTAACTTCAGAGCGTTGTTTCTCGTAGCGCTTTTCAGCAAAGGTGTGAACTCTCCTCCAAAGCCGTTATTATTTGTGTTGCGCCTGTCTCCAAAAGGCGCGCGACTCCGTGGAGTCTTCAGGTTGATGCCTCGGCGGCCATTTTGTAATTGCTGGACGAGGTTATTGTTATCTTTCGAAGGCGACTGAAATGACTGTTCTTCAGATATGTCGAAATCGGGGTTGTTGAGGTATGTCGCATCTCCAATAGCTGTTCGAGGCGTGTCGAGCCCAATACCCGGCTGTACCATGGTGGGGAATTAAGAAGCTCTTAGAGCTCCGTTAACGGTAAAATATAGCAATGTGGTCGTTGGTACTGAAATATAATAAGCCAAATGCTGTAGCCATGAACGCCGGTCGCAGTTCGTAAATACTGAGTCGTGGGGTTAGTATTCTTAAAAGTTGGTAGAAATCGCGACTTTGAGTAGTTGCAGGTTCGCGTCTTTGTTTACATCCACATCACCACGTGGCAGCCTCAGGCAATTATGCAGATGCCCCGGCCGAACCTTAAATTCTCCGTCACAATTGTGGGGCATCCCATCCGTTTACTGACAATATTATTTCATATGACATCGCCTCCCCCAGTTCGCCTCAACTGCAAACTATTACACGCAGTCAAGCGTGTTCTTCAAATTAAGTCATGGACGGCCAAAAAGATGATTTGAAATGGTTCGGGGAAGGCTTTGATGGGTTTCCAAAAAGACTTCCTGATGACTCTGTGGAATATACTCTTTTCATCATCGACAAATCACTGGCACACAAAGAAGTACTTGCTCGCCTCGAACTTGTCCGAAAGGAAGCAACGAAGCTGACAGGGGCTCTATTGAAAGATTATATATGGCAACGGGATGACTTTAACTTGAAGCTGGAGCAATCGTCTGGTGAGAACCTTGTTTGATGGTTTACCCCGCCACAATTACTAACTTTCCTAGGATTAATGCACCTTCGCGGTCTAACAAATTATGGCGATTCGGTTGAGGATGAGTGGTTGATTGTGCATATTCTCCGCGAACTCACCAAGCAGTTTCCAGACTTATGGGTCAAAGTCGTTGATACTGATGGGGAATTCCTACTCATTGAAGCCGCAAACGCGCTTCCTAGGTGGCTCAATCCAGAGATTGCAGATAATAGGGTATGTGATGTTTTATTTCGGTTTCCACAACCCTCCTAACTAATCTCTAGGTATGGATTAATAACCAAAAATTACGGATCATTCCTCTCGCCGCCGCCACCGCGGCGTCGGCCAACGCCAAAACTAATCCTGTCTCGCGGCCTCTGGAACTTCAAGAAGCCCTTGACGTAATAAAGGACTCACCAAATGTTATTATAAACTCGCCCCTTGTGGAAACAGAAGCCTTTTTCCGTTTACGGAACTACCCTGCTCAAATCTCTAACTCAATGCACTCTGCACTCACGAGGATACCTCGAAAATTAGCCTTCATCATTCACAATTGCCCCGCGGCTATTGCGCCCGCAGTCGAGGCGTTTTATTTGAGAGACCCTATAGGCCTAAAGCCACTTGACGGCCCATCTTCAGGCCTGGTATTCCCACCAGAGGACCTGGTTACCGTGAGCGTAAAGTTTACGAAGGTCCTCTACGCTCAGATAAAGTCACAGCAATTTGAAGTTCCACGAGCATGGAAGCCAATATTTTCAGAGAACGAAACAAAAGCCAAATCTGATCCAACAAAGTTGGCGGACTTGCTAAGGTTGGAAACAGGGATGAAGATTACTTCCGGGTTCGAAATGTTGGTTACTGATAGCATTAAGCGCGACCACCGCTCTGTTCGCGAAATGCAGATATTGATAGAAGATCTTTCCCAAGGAGAGGATTTACCAACGGATGCCGAGATCAAAGGCTGGGCAAACAGCATGAAAGAGGATGATGAAAGTTGGCTGGATATCAACTTTGAAGACTTTGAGAAGGAATTGCAGGGTAATAAAGGCGAGAGAAGTGGCACTGTACCTGAAGGGTCTGCTGGACCAAGTGCGCCCTCTGGGTTTGGAGATGCGAAAACTCAGGAGGATTTGAAAAAGATGGTGCAGCGCTTCGAGTCATTTTTGAACGACGATAATGCCGGAGTAGACGGGGCAGAGATGGATGACATGGATTTCGACGACGATGACGATGACGAAGATGATTCGGACGAAGATGAAAACGAAGATGGAGATGAGGATGTTTCCTTTGATCCGAAGGAGTTTGCGAGAATGATGAGGGAGATGATGGGGGTACCTGCTCCTGATCTGGGGGACAATGTGAATGCGGCTAAGGAGAAATCGCATGATTTCGACTCCGATGATGAAGAAGAGGAGGACGAGGCTGAAGAGATTACGAAAGTCATGGAGAGAATTGGCGCCGAGCTGCGGGAAGCTGGTGCACTGGAACTCGATTATAAACCAAGGGAAGCTGCAGCACTGCAAGGTGAAGCCTCAGGGGGATCGAAGGGCAAAGACCTACTTGGAAAACAAGATTGGGAGGATGAAAGCGATGAGGAAGTCGACATCGACTTCAATCTGGCCAAGAATCTGCTGGAGAGTTTCAAGAGCCAGGCTGGAATGGCTGGGCCCGGTGGCAATATCATGGGTATGATGGGTATGAAACTTCCTCGTGATGAGGACGACTCACTGGCCAGTCGTGATAAGTAGTTAATTCCAGATATGATCCAATCTATGTACGCCCCTTCCTCTATCTTTTATGGGTATATAATGCCTCCGCCACGAAAACGCCTCTTTTCAATACCCAATATGTTACTCCTCATCGCTCTCCATCTTGAGTTTCTTCACCATAGTCATATCAGCAGCCGCCATAGACTCTGTCCTGTTTCGTTTCGGTGTCTGATTGCCTTCCATGTCGACCGTTTCCAACTCCGTGAGAACACCAGTCAGTCTCTTCCTCGCGTCCATTTCGTATCTGCTGCTTTCGTTTCGTGGGCGGTAGTATTCGATCACTATATCTATGATGGCTCTGTAGCATCGGTATAGCATCATCCGTGTGTTGGCGCCTTCCGGATCTTCTATTAAATCTTCGTCGGCCTCCCCTTTCCACCCAGCAGAGAAACCCTCACTCGGATTTTCAAAGCAGCTCGACATCAACGGATCGCCAAAGACGCTCCGACTCCAATGTCGTAGCCCAGTAACTCGCACCGAGTCTTCCGGCGAGAGCCCTTCTTCCAACCTCCTTTCCACCAACACAACCGCGTCGTCTCCCGCATCGGGGAGTGTTAGCCTTGGTATCGTTACAGCTTTGAGTCGCCAAGACAGTCGAGAGAATTGTCGTCTGATGATTTCGTACGGCAGCAACACCGACATATCCTCTCCATCTCGAAGAATGCTTTCTGCGAGTGCGTCGAAAGCAAGGGACCAAGTTTCTGCTCCTCCAGCGCCCGCACCAGGAGATGCACCCTGCGCCGAGGGATCCCCGCATACTTTAAGGACGGGGCCGAAGGTACCTGTCGGCGATGTTATTAACGCCAAGTCCCTCACCAATTTCCCGATTTGGTTGTCGACGTGGCGCCGTTCTGACACTGTGAGGTAGATAGATTGGGATGATAATGAGGATCCTGATACCTGTTCGAAGATGGTATACGGATAGCCCATCTCTTTGGTGTTGGAAGAATGTTTTAGCATCTTGGGTATCAACGAGGACAATAGTGAACCATTTGAGCCTTCTTCTTTAGGCGGCGATTTTATGGTACTGCCAGTTGGCGTTTTGCTCAAGTATTGTATTAAGTTTGCCTCACATAACATCAGTGACTGCTCGTTTCGAAGCAGACGCACTGCTAATGACGGCTGAAGAGACAGGAGAAGCTGCCGAGGGCCAGATATATTCAGGGTATAAAGGCGAGTAATATGTGTTGACGGGATCTCATGGACGGACTCGAGGGTAGCATCTGGTACAATTTGCCCTACAACGCCTTTGAGGCGGAGTATCGGCAGCGTATACATCGCTGATAGTCGAGGACCGGCTTTTGAAGAATATGTCGGTAAGAAACTCGATCTTGACGCGGGAGCACAATATTTGACGGTATACAAACCAGTATCAGCATGATAGCATGGAGACTCCATATTATACGGAGAATAATAACGTAGGGGTGAATAGTTCAAGGGTTGTGTTGACAAGGGCAGCTTCAGCCAAATATGAGAGTAATATCTCTCTCCCTGCCTCCGACCGGGCCTGCGGCCACTTCGCCGGTATCAGATGTGTGAGCGGTATCAGCGGAGACGCTGAATCCCAAATGGTGCCATCAAGCGAAGAGCCACTGCAAATCCTACTAAATAAGAAAGCGCTTCAAATGTGGCTGTATCGTTGGGCCCCCGGCGCTCTTCGCTCTTTCGGGAGATTCGAGACGAAAGTACGAGCAGGTACGCCAGACATACTCCGAGGAGATCGACCACGCGGCAGCAAGCGGAGAGCGTTTGATCCAGGAGAGAAAGGGTCCCTTAAATGAAATTCCGCAAAAGCCCCGGAGTTTTGCTGGGTAGACGAATAGAATCCCTACTTTACGATCTTGAAGGCAGGCTGGGGAAACGCGGATATGCAGTGAGATGCTACGCACATTATCACAACAGCAATTTGAGCTCAGCTACAAGTAGGAGCAAGCCACATAAGGGGAGCTCACCTCGCTTATACTCAGTCTAGAGAGAGTCAGATCCCGTCGCGGGAGAATGAATATGGACTATCCTCGGCAGCGTGTCATGGTCTCGCTCGCCGTGTTGTCCTATTCGTGGGTTTGGGCCCGTCCAGCCATGAACGCCATTGGCGCCTGGGTGTGCTTCAGTTGCTGGTAAGGGCTTATTTTCCTAATTTGCCTACCCACCTCCTACCTCATGACGTAAGGATTAGCGAAGGTGGAGGAGGTGGAGGATCTGAGGAAGCGGGTAGTGGGGGGAACTGTCTAAAAGCGAATATCCACTTTCATATGCTTCTTTTGCACCCAGCAAGTGGAATAATTAGCTTCTACTAGAGAAGTTTTGGAGTCCAGAAACAGATAGAAGCACATGTGAAATTCCGCTACACTTTCCATCGAAAGTTGCTTCGATTTTAAAGAAAGCCAAGATATAACAAATGCCGTGTTGTAAGGCTCTTGGCAGCTGGAGGGGCTACTGGAAATTTCTGAGGTAGGCCAGTCAGCGATGCAACTCTGGAAATATCTCAAATATAATTCCGTGCTTATGTCTCATTCACCAGGCAAATCCTGCACGCTGATCAATCCAGGAATCCATCACTGCAAGCGAGCACCATTTCAGCAACGGCAGATGGGTTTACTCGTTACCCGGCCTCTTTCCATTCTCATGCGCACACGTTTGTGGTTGAGGTTCCAAGACGCGAAATTTCTCTTCGTGGAGTATATCCGACCCGAGGGGTAGTGCGATGTTGACCCAAGACCGGAGCTAGCTAGCGGAGACTAGTTAAGTTCACATCGCCCGCCTCTTGAAACAAGACGAATTGCTTGGCCGCCGTGTCAGTTAGCGAAGAAGGCTGAATATGGCTATTGGGATTGGGTGGGAGAGATGACGGGGATAATGAGCCCTGCTGAGTCCTTTCTTCCATATCAGACGCCCGGGAATAGCGAAGCACCAAGCATGGGACGTCTAAGATAAGCGAATGTATTCTAGAAGCACGTTTCTGTTGCTTCTAACGTGCTCTTTTGGCCGTATGGCGCCGCGTTCGTCTTCTCACCTCAGCAGCATTTTCCATCCCATCATGAGTACTCCACCCATCGGCTCGGCTAGTAGCTTGGTGGCGGCACAGAAAATACGGGCTGACAACCCGTAAATGCTACATCCGGAACTACCTCCGGTGCATCACTGGGCTCCATGACAGTGGCTGAAAGCCTCTTCCCACTCTCACTTAGTTGATCGGGATGGGATGCCGACGATAACCCCTTATTCGACGAAACAAAAAAACACGCCCCATCCAGTAATAGCTTGTAGAAGCTCACCGAAAAAAAAGTGAGAAATTAACGGAAGAACTTGCGAATTAATCTACCCAGAAAGAGGAATGTTCACCCGAAACGGCTCCCAGAGGACAGAAAGTTGGGGACGAAGCTCCGTTCATATAAGCTCATCACACGTTACATAGCCTCGTCAAAATTGCCGCGAAGCGGTTAGCTCGGTTGACACTTCCCGGTCGCCATTCGATTCGGGGATTGTAAGCGAATGGATAAACTTTGGATGGACCTGAATATCAGTTTTTTATCTTCGGTGTCTGGTCCGCAAATGTGCTCACCGCCAGTAAAGAGGATTTAACAAACTCGCGTACGCGTACCTACGCGAGTAGGCACAGAATCGTGCACTGATGCCCAGAGACAGCTAGTTCCCGAAACTGCATTATCGAGTCTCAAACGGCTATAGCGAAACTGACAGTGCATCATGGCCCCTCGCGCCTTGACCATAACGGGCATTATCAGATGCGCTACAGTGCGTAGCCTTGCTTAGACGAGGACGTAGGATCCGGACCCCTCGCATTGCACACCAAATATGGCCCAGCTGCTGGGGTGCGACAATCTAAAGCGATCGACGCGCGTCGGGGTCTGCGCCCTTAGCCTGCAGCAACTGAGGGGTGCTACTTTAGTTGCCGACGGACCGAAGCAGTCATGTTTTGGGCATGGAAATAGAAGACTGCATCTTGAAACAGACCTATTTTCAAAGCCTAGGTGCACTGATTGCAATAGACGAGCAGGGTTCGACACCGGCTGTCCGCGGCAGCGGGAGCAGCACGGGCTCGAATCGCTATCGCAATCGCTTGCGGGGTTTGATTTGGATTTCACTGTAGATTTGAGAACTAGGTGAGGGGTGCATTTCAGCTATATACTGCTCCATTGTATGCATGAGTGCGGGGTCAATATAGCTAGAGGGATACCGCTCCCTACGGTGCCGCCGCCATCGGCTCCGCGACTGTATTTTCATCGGCCACGTGTGTCTCGTCTTTCGTTGCCAGATCTGGCGCCGAAAGTGCCGCTGCAGGAACCCCCTCTGTTACAGGTGCCGCCGGCCCCGGTTTTGGAGTGGGCAAGTAGATTTCATTGAGGTTGTAGCGCTTAAGTGTCTCCCAATCGCTTCCCACAACACTTATACCACAAACGTTCTGTAATTCAAAAGTCAGCTCTGTGGTTGAGCCGAGGCGAAATCGTAGCATGCATACAGCTGCGGAGCTACAGTATGGACCCTGAGGGCATCGCATCGCGTAGCTCTCACATCGTGTAACCGAGCTGCCAAACGGAGTGCGCGACGAAGCTAGGGATGAGATCGGCGGCAAGTGACCGGTATGCCGGCAGTGGAGGAGTCACTTACTTGATATAGTTCGACCAATATAACCTTGTCTGGGTTAGTGAGCGAGACCTTGTGGGACTTATCGATGAGATTTGCGATGGTGTTGATCACAACATCACGCTTTAAGAGGCTGTGGTTGCGGATTGTTGGTCGGATCGCATACTGTGATGTGTCAGAATTGATGTCTCCTCCAGAGTGCATATGATGTGAGCACGTGTGCCTGCATCAATCGCTATAGATTCCGAATTTGACCATGATTGCCTCCAAGGAGCCACTCCAACACGCATGTCTTGGACCACGAAAGCTGAATCCAAAAAAAACTTACCGAGCAGAAATCTTGGGCATCACTCTCGCCCGCTTTCCCTTCCGTCCCGCCCCCATCCACTAGCTGAAAATGCTTCTGTAAGACCTCCCTAGCCAGTGCCTCCAGGTCGGCCTGCGTCGCGCGGCCCATACGTGTCATTGGCGTCAACCTGTTCAGGAATCTGTGCTTCCTACCAGTGGGGTTACTCGCTGCCTCTTCGCATATCCGATGCACGAAGTCGACAGGCTCAATTGCGGGCTGTAGCTTGAAGAACAGCACACACTGCACATCCAGGAAGACGGGCTGGAACATCTTTGGCGCATCCTTCGTCGCCGCCATGCCGCTGATCTCTTTCCGGATGGAGGCCTCGATGTCCTCATCTTCATCCTCATCTTCTTTCACAGGTGTGATGTTGTAGAACTTCTCCGCAGACTGAATAGGTGGTCAGCTTTGCCAGGGCCGATTCGTGCCGCGTGACTTTACATGTTCAAAGAGGCTCTTCAACTCCTCTGTAGCTTTCCCTTCTTTGCTCTTCATGCAGGTAGCCCAGATTCCTGCATCGCCAGGCTCAATCTTCCCACCGCCCCGTGGAGTGCTAGCTTTGCTCTTTTGGTGTGGCGTTTGCCATTTTCCACCCGACCCGCCCTGCGATCATGTCAGTCTATACTCATGAGATAGTGTGCCGTGGCACGGGATACAGTGCCGAAATCCCGCAGAGATAGATATATCACGGAATCTCAATTGCCAATTATCCTGACACTGTTCGACTCGGGCGACGTGCATCGTCATCCCATTGACCAAACACCGACCAAATGCCGCCCAAATGAACCAGCGAGAATCGGACAACGAACGAATATCAGAACACATACCTTGCTTCTCTTGCCTTGCTTATCATCTCTGCTATCTCCCGGGCCTGACTTCCGCTTATTCGTGTCGGCCATTTTGTGATTGTTGATATGTGGTGATGTCGGTGGAAGTCAGGTGTTCCCCCATCACGCTTTCGGAATATATAAACAAGCGAATTTTTTTGTGACGACGTCGTCGCTCAATGTCAAATTAGAAAGAGATGAATATTTTAATAACCACCATCTACCTTGTCATTTACGATATATTTGCCCCTGTTTGCATTTAGTTCTTGTACGATAATTAAATTCTAATGGTTTTGATGTTGTTTTCCCCTTTAAATGCGAAATAATAGGTAACGTATTTCACATGCGAGTGGCCACCCCAAGCGAGTGGCCACACAGAAACACTAAAATTGACTATTACCACCTACTACTACACCACCACACTACATAACGACCCTTATTCGATCGTAATTGATTCTTGGCGCCTCTCGCACGTACGGGTATTATGACCTATTTTCTCACATCGGCCACAGCGCTTCTGTCGGCCTGTAGAACCCACCTGCCGACTACTCTCACTTGCCACCTCCGTACTCGTACGGACTGGAGCTTCAACCTCAGCACTCTGAAGGATATCCTCTCCCTCTCGTACGGAGATACTACCCCCTTGCATTATACGCCTCTTACGCTTCCTTTCCCTCCTCTTTTTCTGTTC
>JPKD01000305.1:0-27595 GCA_000750935.1 Pseudogymnoascus sp. VKM F-4519 (FW-2642)
CTCTGCCACGTTGTTCATGCTAGCGAGTGTGTCTGGGTGATCCTTCCCGAGCACTGTCTCCCTAAGCTGTAGTGCCTGCCGGTGCATCGCCTCGGCCTCTGCGAACTTTCCCTGCTTCTCAAGCGCTATTGCGAGGTTGTTCATGCTCGTGAGAGTGTCTGGGTGACTCTTCCCGAGCACCGTCCCCTTGATCTTGGGCATCTGCTGATCCATGGCCTCGGCTCTGCGTGCTTACCTTGTAGGCGAAGCCCCGTTGCTGTGCTGGAAACACCATCTTTGTATGTTACTATTCAATGACGTAATATGATTATATGGATCAGCAGACCTAAGCCTTACCCTCTTAAAGGACCGGTGGCAGACCTAAGACTTACCCTCTTGAAGGACCGGTTGCACCCACGCATTGAAAAATGTGAGCTGAGGAATTTATGGTGCTGAAGAGCTTGTTGACTTTATAGATAATCGATCGCTGAATGTTCGTTTTATTGTTGTGATCCTAAGTATCCGATGGTAGAGTTGAGATCCACCTGAGCTTACCCCACCCTATCTTATCGAAGGCTAGTGCCAACATGACCGAGCTGAGGTTTCTATATTTAGTCAATATTTCATTGTCACTGACATTCCTGATCAAGCACACCTTGCCCGCTGAGCTGCCGATGCATACTTAGCAATGCCTCCAAGCAGCTGACGGGTAACATGCTTGCCAGATATAACCATTAATGTTGGGTGGGACCTGCCACTAATTCCGCAGATTATTATGCAATGCAGCCATTACAGTATAGTCAGAAGATCAATAATAATTGGGTGCTGTAATCCTTTCGGGTACTATCAGTAGAATTAGAGGTTGGCGCTGACCGAGTGTCTGCTCCCCCACTTGTCAAGGCCACGCATGGTCCAGTTCAGCCTCGCGTCAGTCACAGTCCTGATCGCTCACAGCCTTGCGAACTGATAACGTAAGCGAAATCACCAAAATTCGTTAGTCGCTTTGACTCGAGGTAACGATCTGTGGGGCGACCATGCATGGATTTGCCTGTCACAGCAGCCACAAGGCTAATGACGATCTCCCGCATAGTTGTAAGGCCTTAAAGCTTGGATATGAAACCCTTTATATGTATAAGGGGTAGTAAGAACTCAATGGTGGAGCTGTGGTGGAGGAACTCTGTTGTGCTATAGAAAGAGACTCCCTGTAAATCAGGCGTGACGGCGACGACGCGAACACGATTTTCTTGTAGGAGGGGTTCAGAGTGTTTAGGAGTAGCCACGAAACACGACTTGTGCAAAAATATGGGAGTTATCAATGGGTGCATAGACTTTGAGACCCTTCAATTCAAAGTACCCATCAATTTTCTTGGCACAGTGGGCTTCTCGCTACGTAGAGGACGGACGTTACGTCTAACCATATTCGGCTAGATTGACCGATGACCTTAGTCAGACCAAGGTGAATTTTTTAGATTTTTTTGGGAGCTGGAGACAAAGGGGAAGCCGGTTTTGCAAGCGACTGTATTACTAATGGGTAAACCATTCTTATACTGTATTGACATTAAAAATGCGACCTCGGGTACATCGCGCTGAACTGTTTGGTACAACGCAACTTCATATTATGAAAGGTTCATTAAATTCACGGTACAATACATCATTACAGCACTGCGAAGCCCATTTCAGTTTTATTTGAGCACTGAACTTAACAGCAGACAAGTCGCCATTTAGGACAAATGAGCTGGCCAAATGGCATTATGTGTCTTGTTGCAATGGCCAGAATCCCCAGTGTCACTGAACGCATTGAGAAGGGCGCGACTATTGTTGAGGTGGACTATTATGGGGGTTAATGCAGGGTTGCCCAAGACTTCCCAGGGATCAAAACTGGCTGACAACCAGTGACGTCGATAATAGATATCATGACCTACGCACTAGCCTTCGACATATTAGAAGTAGAGAAAAGAGTCTCGGGGTTCTGCTGGGGATGTAGCAATTGAGAATTTCATGGCTGTATAGAGCTCAGTGAGTAGGCTGCATGCATTTATTTGAAGGTAATCCACCAACTACGTTCGGGCGAGAAGTTTTGGCAGTTGTGGATAAATCTGTGTTGATTTTTGTTGAATATCCGAAGTCAGATAAGCTAGGATAAGCCGTAAAAACAAGGGCTCAACCTTCCTCGTCCTCCTCGCTACCTAACTCTCAGAAAGGTTCATCGGCATCTGTTGGTTGGTCTTCGCTAGGTACCGGAGGCATCTCATCTAAGGGGTCCTCGTTGTCAAAAGCTTTTGCCTTGCGCTCAGCCTCTGGCATCTTCGTGATGTCAAACTCCACGCCTCCATTTCCATATGCGGCTGAGAACTCTCTATACCGCTGCTTAAACTTCCATTTATCTACAGATGCCGCCTTCCCAACAAGAGCAATCTTCTTGGCAGACAACCTGTTAGCACGATAATGCTTCCCGGTTATACCATACTTGCCCTTAATCTTGATATCATGCTTCTCTGCGTAAGCCGTGATTGCGTTAGGCCAGTCTTGATCTTCGCCTCTTACGCTCATGGCGTCACCAAAGTTCCCCAAGAAGCCTAGGAACAGGGATAAAATCAGAGGAATATTTGGGATAACCGAGTCATTCTTAAGTAGATGGGCTTGCTCGAGAGTATTGAGAGTAGACAGGACAGTAAGGCCAACTATCTGAAGCGTCTCACTTACCCTCTCGCCATCGTCAATCACTGTAACCGAATTAGCTAGTGGAACAGTCGACAAGTTGCAGTACTCATACTATTCCAGAGCATCGTATCACTGCTGTTGAACCACCACGCTAAAGACTCTATCATATACCACAATGTAAAGGGACTTGGCTTCTCAGATGTGAATTCATTGTTGAACGCAGACAACTGGTTCTGAATAACTTCCTGCAGTCCGTACCCTGTAAAGTCGTTGTAGATGAACATTCCAAACGCGTCTTGGTCCCTCTTCTGAGTCTGTAGATCGTATTTCTTGTTCAACTTTCGCGCGTTTAAGGACAGCTGTACGCTATAGAATTAGTATCACGTGGGACGCATAACGATAAAACCAACATACCGTCCAAGTATAACCTGGGAACTCTGCAGCAGGCTTCAGCCATGTCTTTCTCGCTTCCTCCAACGTCTCACTCCACGCCTTCTCCCGTGGGCTATCTGCGTTCTCGTCTTCATCGTCATCATCACTTTCGCCTTTGTACTCGAGTCTGAAATCCCAGAATGGGCGAGGCACGCAGACAAACTTGATAGGACATTCTGTTGTTCCGGAAGTACTGGGTGCGTTAGTGGCACCGGCAGACTTAGTCAGTCTTATAGCTGATGGAGCTGCGTTTGCGTTCGTTGCGATCAACCTTCGATGCATCATTGGGTTCCATTCATCATGGTCTTGTTCGGGGTGCAGCTGCGCAAGTTGGCAGGCGGTGGTTGAATGTAGAGATATCGGGAGAATAGCAAAGATGGCCCGTTTTTGGCTGTGAAGAGTCGAAAGGATTACTTTGAGGAGGACCTAGCAGATACTTAGTACTGTAAATAGACGAGGTTAAGGAGAGCACGAGCGAGGAAGGAGCGCACATTCACATTCCACAGCAGAAATGGACAACTAGTCTAATAGGACTTAACAATGACATCCGAGCCTCTACTTATTGGAGCGTGTTGTGAGCGCACTTTGGGTTCACTTTCCACGCCTCTGCGCATGACCATGTACCTGTACGGGAAATGGTACTGTACAGTAATGAAAGTTACAGTACTTGGCGCCATACAGTACTGTATCATCCATAAGAATTTAGGCAGCAATGCTGTACCTTAATGCTCCAAAATAGACGCCCTGACTTCGCGCCTAATTGATGTGGGCCAGGTATACGGACAAGCGCAGCACGATACTGCATACAGGCAGCGGCGTGGCGCTAGAAACAGGCCTGATAGGTCTGTTGCTCCCATTTTTGGCGCTCACCTACCAAACCAAACGCTTTCGAAGAACGAAAACGACTCAGAAACAGAGGTGATGGGTGCTGTCAAGGCGGACCACTAACTACATCTATATTATATCAGTCACACATCGTACGATATAAACGCAAACAAAAATCTAAACGACGCAGGAACCTTTAACGTTTGCAACATCAAGCTTCGGATAGAATGGAGGTGTATCTGGAAAGCAGAGGCCCTCCACCCTCAGAACCTTTTGAACTTCAGTTTGCTCCTGAGCAGAGCGATGAGACGCACGATCCGCAACGTGAGGCCGATCAGGACTGTCGGTCCGTAGCGTCCTTAGCCACCGCATCAAAAACACCAGAAAAAGCTCACAGCTCGCGGCAAATATCCTCCATAAGCAGTTCATACATCGAAGATAATCCACACAAGAGTGCCGACAGCTTTGCAGATTTGCCATCGGACTTGCGAGCAAAGGCGCAAATGATAGGGAACATAGAGACACTAGGAGATGCGTGGCATTTCTTCAACTACATGGGCTCACAGTCGTTGTTTGCTGAACAAGATACACTCGACGACGTGCCCTCAACTTCATCGTCAGATCAAAGACTCAGGAATCTCAAAGATGGTATTATTACACTGGAAAATGCTAGTAAATCCATCAAGAGTATGGAAATAGTATCACGGGTCAAGAAGAGAGTCTATCTAGCCCAAGTAGCAGGTAAGTACATGGAGGAGACAGCCGCCAGGAAGGCCGAGCCTAAAAAGAGACGGGAGAAAACCCTGCACCGCTTATCGGTCAAGGACAGATATGCTGATCTCTTATTCGCCGAAACAATAGCAAATAACGGTAAACAGCTGAGCAAAGAGGAAGGCAACCAGTTGCTAAAGGGGGAGAGTGGCTCGCGGGAGAAGGCCAAAGAGAAACTCGAGTACTGGATGTCATTAGGGGAGCCGCTTGCGATGATGGCCCAGCGCTATGGGATTGGTATCATACTTCTGCTTCCCAAGAAGCTGACTGACAAAGAGTAAGTTCCCTGCAAGCTGATCTTACTGCTATGATCAGCTAATGATGATGTAGCCTTCATTTACTTCCTCGACATCGGATTAAAACCTTTTTAGGTTATATCGACTATCTTCATCCAAGATTGAGAGAGGACATCAGCGAACTGTCTTCACTTCTCCCTGACATAGTAAAAAATGGGCTACCATTAAAAAGGATAGTACTCGAGACATACCCTTCCGATCAACTGTCGGAACTTTATAATCGGCCCTTAAAGGAGCTATTCCAGTTCTGCACCGGCAAAGACTCTCTGCGAGTTGTTCAGGATCCAGAGGATATTCCCTATGACCCATGTTCACCCATGTTCACCATTACCTCAAGGGACATCCTTTCAATTCTTGGAAGTTGGTAGAGGTCTATAGTTTATGGTTGCGTAACCCCATAGCTGCGAGCTATTCTCTGATATACCAGATGAAATAGAGAAGCAAGAGTGTATCGAGAAGGGTGCCAAAAGAGACAAGCGGCTAGTGGAAGAGCAAAATCAAAAGTCGTTGTTTGAAATGCTTTTACAACCGGATATAAAGGGAAAATGAGGCTGTTGGCGGGTAATGCTTGGAGAAGAGTAAACGCACTGTGTGGGAAAAAATGTTGGATACGTTAACTTGAAGTATCTCAAAATCTGTGCATACAGTGATATGTCTTATATTTTTGTATAAATTGTGTTTCGTGGCTACTCCTAAACATTTTGAACCCTTCTCATTAAATAAATATGTCTTCGTCATTACCCTCATGCCTTTGTAGAGTATCCCCCTTTACAGCGAAACAAAGCTCCTCTACGACAGCTCCACTGTCGAGCTCTTACAGTCCCGTATTCTACAGTATCCCCGCCAGTGTCGCGATCCTGCGGATCCCTTCTATACGCTGCCTCATCGCTCATCACGATCGCTGATACGCAGCCGCCGCAACCGCCGCTCGCTGCGAGCGCACTTCCATCATTTGATGATAAGAGCTCACCTGTGGCTACAGCAACTTGCGGCATCTACGGTGGACTATTTGACAATTGCATGATGTTGGAAGATGTCCCACCCACATTGACGGAAACCAGAGGATAGTTTTGAACGAGGCCAACAGACTGACATGAAGGCAACCTCATTCGACGACACTGAGTGGCTGAGCGCCGAAAATGGGAGCAACAGAACTATAAGGCCTGTTTCTAGCGCCAAGCCGCTGCCTATATGCGGTATCGTGCTGCGCTTGTCCGTATACCTGGCCCACATCAATCAGGCGCGAAGCCAGGGCGTCCATTTTGGAGTTAAGGTACAGCATTGCCGCCTCAATTCCTATGGATGATACTGTATGGCGCCAAGTAATTTTCATTACCGTACCATTTCTCGGTACAGGTACATGGTCATGCGCAGGGGAAATGGAGCCAATGTGACTTCTCATATGCAAGACTAGGAAATGGCTTATTGTTCATGGCTCTGCACAGAGGTGCTATTGATACGAGGTGAGCCTATCTATCCCGCCCACCTACTCTCCTCAACCTCTCTTTTCCATGCCTTTGCTCAGCCATGGCATTCACCACTCCCAATGATGACTTGATTAGCCCACAGGCGTCAACTAATGGGGGTGATGGCTTGTACAAAGATCATGAAGGTAAAGTACTAACAACTATGCACGATGAGCAGGCTCTCGAACACTTGCTCGAAAATCTTCCTGATGAGAAGGTCTTCAAAAGCCCCTTTCGTCGTCGTCTTGCAACTAAGTGGTGCACAGGTTTTGTCCTACATCTTTCTCCACCTACACCGAAGACAAGCTGCCATTCCTCCGTTTTTAGATCGTCAACCCTCTGCTCGCTCGCAGTTGGTGGCGTTGGGAAAGCTCGCCGTTGTCGATGCCCCGCCCAGTCCTGCCGCAACCCCCATTTCGATCGACCAGACCCCGCAAGCACCATCACCCAGCATTTCAGAGAGGCACCTAGAAGATGAACATGAGGAAAATGGAGGGATGGGTATCTGCCAGGAGATGGCCACACCATCCGACAGTCTCTCAACGGACGGGTATGAGCACGACAGCCTGCGGACCGATGTACCGCATACCCATGTCTCCTCACAGGAGGGAGCATCGCCAGATTCCTCTGTCCCAGGGACTCCTAACTCCACAGACACCAACGAGGGCTCGCTTGCAAACCCCAGTCTCGTTCAAGAGGGCGGGCTAGAGCATAATATCCATCCACACGTGCCTGTCCTGGAGGAGACGGCTATCCCAGCAGAGGCAGGCGACGACGCCGTCCAACACTCGACCAACACATCCCTCGATGTCGCCCAGGCAGTCCACGCTGAAGAGCCGCCCCAGGCTCGGGAAGATGTTTCATCGCCTTCACGCCCCAACGCGGATTCCCATCCCACTGCCGCATCGCACCCACCGCATGGTCAGAAACGAAAGCCGGACCCCTCTACCTCAGGATCCAAAAGGCCCAAGAAGAAGTCTGCGGCAGATCAGGTACAACAAAAGCTGCTAGCGAAGGCTTGCAAGTTGATGGATGACTCCGTGACTGTCCACGACATAATTTTTGTCCTTGAGCGGTTCGCACTACATCGGGATTCTATTGCTACCAGAGGAGACCACGCTGATCACACAGACCAGGACGAGCTGCAGCAGCATGACCCAGACCGCCGGCCAGGTCTGAAAAAGTGGTGGGATGGCCTTGACGTTCACAAGAAAGGTGAAAGATGGGAGAAATGCCTTCAGCGAGTCTTTGCAGGACTTTTTTATGGCCAGTATTCTGACGATAGGGACGCATTCAATGAGCGGAAGGAAAAGGGGAACCTGCTACATCCGAGTGAATTGTACGTGGACGTGTGCTCCCCCGAGACTATTATCCCGGATGGTGAGCTTCCATCTAAACATGCCATTGGTGCCCGTGCCCAAGCAAAGAGGCAATTTCAAAACGAGGTACAAAAAAAGAAGCTGTGGGTGATGATGCTAAAGCGTTACGGTATTGCCGTATTCCTGCTGCTTCACGAGACCTTGCAGGAAGATCAGTAAGTGCCTTGTGCAGCGCGAGGGCCTTGGAGATAACGTTTTATATATAGTGTTCGACGACTAAGAGAATCCAATCTTGAGCTCCTTCTAGACGGCATCGACGAGCGACACCCGAGCTTGAAAGAAGACCTCCAAGGGCTTTCTGACCACCTGTCGTATTATATTGACAAAGGCAGACTTCCAACACGGAAATTACGGTTTGAAGAGCTGCCTCGCAGCGACGTAGAGTCGGAGTGTTTCAAAAGCTTGTCACTAAGTGATATGTTCAAACCCCTCGAGCCGCCTGCAGCAAACGATCCCTGCGGAGGCCTACAAGACATTGCGTTGGGAGGAAGTGGTTTGGGGGGGGGGGATATACTTGGGGTTTCGGTCTAGGAGAACTAGGAGCATCGCTCTCGGGGAGACGGGATGGAGGGAGGAGGATCAGGTGTAAACAGAACCATGCAAAAGTAGAGCGACTATGCCTGGCGCTTTCTCGGCAAGACCACCAGTTTCCGTAAAATATACACTTAGAAAAGTTCCACGCCTTTAATTGGTAGCTTCTATTTCTACTTAGAACTGTGCACCGACGAACAAAAGTTGATCCAATCGCATTAGGACGAATAAGGGTTTTTCTTCCACAAACCTAGCCTCGATATTGCAATATTCCGTACAGTCCAACTCGTTCTTGCATTCACGTAGAAGTTCTTCGAGCTTTGTGAGCATGACAGTAATTTGCCCGTCTCTGTATCGTCTAATCCCCGGTTGTAGGGAGCGTTAGTGGACACGTGAAAGCTTTCAAGAAGTGTAGTTTGCAGTGGCTGCGGTGCTCTCACGGCTTACGCAGAGATGATGAAGTTCAGTGCGACGGAAATGATTGCAATTTACTGTTGAACAAGCTACACAGAACGGGAGGCGGCATTCTGTTGTTTGTTGATGTTATTGCGTCAGTTAATTCAACGCAGCCCGCGGGTAGATCGCGTTCGCGTGCTTCGCGTGCTCCACCTTGTTCAGCCCAATATAATTGGCACGAAAAGGGACCTGTTGGAATGTGGGTGTGGCCACCCGTAATCACATGACATTCACGGTTGGCAGTATGGTTTCCAAGGGCTGGAGGTCTGTTGGGATCTTCAGCCAAAGAGGGCAAAAACACATGGCCACCAATGGACGGAGCAGGTTCTCCCCTCCGCTGTTGGTTTGCCATCATGATTGATAAGCTGAACCTGGTCAAGACGAAGTACTTCCAGCCACGTTTCGTTGAGCTACTTCCAAAATCGGTAGCCACTTGCATGGCCGGACAATGTCGTTTTCATTGGTCTACTTTCAGCTCACGAATGCGCTCCAACACCGGGTAGCGTTGCCGTGTCGAGTAATTTCTGGAAGACCTGCCGTTGGTTCCATTATGAATGGCATGCGGAGCAACATCGGAGGAGTCTCGGAGCGGGGCGACCCGAGACGATGGTACCGACGGGTGGCACCTGCATGAACTACCAATCACGTTTTATCTGTAAGGATGTGAAGGTCTAAAAAGGGAGAAAACCCCGAGAAAGGTGGACCGGGGCGACCCAGTACAGTGGTACCGATGTGGCACATCTCGTCACCTTCGTCATCGTTTCCCGATCTAGGTGAGTATTCCAAGCTCGACATTCTGGACAACAGATGTGGATAAGGTCAAGCAATCACTTATCTCTTTCCTTCCTTCCTCTCGTAGCATTTTTAATAGCCTATTAGGCATTTAAGGTATGTAGTCCGCTAGATATGTTTACATCTGGGTACAACTTCACAACGTCGTTCAACCACACGCCAGATATATCCAAGCTTTTATCAAAGAACCTCACGTTCATCTCCGTGAAACATTGAGTGACTGCCATCTCCTATCATCAGTAGTACAAGTAAGCAGCTATCCAAGCTATGCCTCCCAGAACATGCTAACAAGTCAAGTTAAAGCCTTGCTATACCAGAATGTGCTTCTTTGACCAGACTCTTTATCGGTGCGGCGATTACAAGTGGAAAACTTTCCGCCAACATTGTGCCAAGGAGTATCGAACTGGCGAGACATGTGGCATGAAACTCATCATGAACTGTGTTGAAGACAGATCTAAGAGCTGTAGGATATGTGATCTGATCGCGACAAAATTGCGTCGCCGCCAGAAGGAGGTTGAACGTATCAAAAGATGGAAGAGCGAGGGAAATAGGAAGGCGTCAATCGAGGCTTCCGAAGATATCATTGACGACTTGGATGGCATTATCTACACTCTTGAGCGAGAACGTTTGAAGAGGAGAAGCCATCTGTGATAAAAGGATCAGTCACAGGTGGCTTCAGTACACAAATAACAAAACTCTCCAGGAGAAAAGACTGTTGAATGTTACTGGTATAGGCACAATAATGCTATTGTGTATCTACGGGTCATAATGAAGAATAATCAGTCTATGACAAGCTCCAGCAATCCACGAATTGACCAGTTTGCGCCTAAATGGCGAGTTCCTCTCTTCCTGACCCATTTCTGTGTACGCTTGACGGCGTTGGTTGGGTTGTCGGTATATTGGGTCATCGTGTTGGGTACTGAACACGGACATAAGAGTGTAAGAGTGTACATTTTAGGTATAGCTTACCCCGCATGGCCAGAGTTTTCTATTGAAGCTTAGAGCTCAAAACGCTTGCCCAGTGGGCAGCAGCGCGCTAAGCGCTACTAAATATACGGGAATAGTTTTCATTCGTAAGGAGTTAGGACTTGGCAGTGGACAGCCGTCGTAGTACGAGTATGCCCGAGCTGGTCCCTGGGTGTAGCGCGTACAGGCTGTATCCAGGGACGGACTCGCCGCTATCTGTACATGTCAAATGGCTGCAACCGGATGGGGGTTCCCCGCCACAATGGAGTCAGCATCCCGGGAACGGGGCCTTTCTAACAATTAGCCAATACTTGTAGGTTCCCACACTCGCACCCACTACAAACTTAACTTTAAGCGCCCAACACATTGCGTGACGTCGGTTACATTTACCCCGGTACCTACGTGCAAAAGTGTACGTACCTATTTGCCCACTCTGATTAATTGGCTCTATGGCTGAGGTAGAAAGAGTACATGGCATAAAGCTGGCTATGACTTACCACCATAATCACAATAGGTTTTGACATATTCCTAGAATGGTGCATTAATGTGGTGGGGGACGGGAAAAGAAGTGCTAAGTCAAGGATATAAGCGTTTTTATTTCTATTTAATATCTTCCTATGATGATTAATTTAGCGTATCTGTCCGAACCACTTTATGCTGTTTGACCCAGTATTTAATATCGCTTACAAATCGCCGAGCAATACCTAGCATTACGCCATTCGTTATGAAAAAAGAAGGATCCTGGTCTTCGTAGATTTGCTCCAGATCTAGTCCATGTGTGATTGCCACATCACATGCCTTCTGGAATCCTACCTTCCATGTAAGATCAACCACTTTTGATTGCTGCCAATTACTATATTCCTTCACGGCAGCATCTCGGAAGCCTGGGATACTAAGGGGCGTGATTGGAGGAGGCTGATCTGCCATTGGTAAGCTGACATAAACTCCTGATGAGATGGCCCAGGAAGCATGTTTGTAATATTAATCGGTGGGAGATTCGACGACGAAATCTTAGTAGCTCTCTGATGTTTCTCAAGCCGCTGCTGGTCTTTGGCGTATATTTGTTAATTGGATATTCTCAGCTCGCTATCATGGCTCCGTAATTGGCCGCCATGCTCCACGTGCCTAATCAGGCTCTTCCTAATGGGATCCCGCCAATAATGAGGACCTACGTGACAGGGCGGCCCCTGCCGAACCGCCAGGCGATGGGCTGGAAATGGTACTGCGCATGGTGTGCGGATGGAACGAAGAAACAAACACATATCTCTACAGAGATGAAGTACAGTCGCTTGCAAAAACGGCTTCCCTTTTCCTTACAATCGCAAATAATCTTCGCTTACACTTACCAAGCGTCCTAGGACCACGTCTAACCAAATACAGTTAGGCTAGTGCATTCGTGCGAGCCTTCTAGAATAATCCAAGTAAAGTATTGGAAGTATATTAACACTGCCTTCCCCAAGCCCCTCTCCATCAAAGTTATAAAAATATATAATACAAGATTTATAGAGCTGAATCATCTTTACGAGGGCAATTGAGCTCGGCCGCCTCGTACTTGCCTTGGCTCTCAAAGAGACCGCCCAGGTTGTTCATGCTCCCGAGGGTGTCAGGGTGCTCTTCGCCGAGGACTTTCTTTCTCAGCCGCAGCGTCTCTTCGTAGAGCGGCTCGGCCGCCTCGTACTTGCCTTGGCTCTGAAAGAGACTGCCTAGGTTGTTCATGCTCCCGAGGGTGTTAGGGTGCTCTTCGCCGAGGACTTTCTTTCTCAGCCGCAGCGTCTCTTCGTAGAGCGGCTCGGCCGCCTCGTACTTGCCTTGGCTCTCAAAGAGACCGCCGAGGTTGTTCATGCTCCCGAGGGTGTCAGGGTGCTCTTCGCCGAGGACTTTCTTTTGAGATTTCATTACTTGCACAAGTAAAGTCTCGGCCTCCTTCCACCGCCCATCGCTATCAAGACAATTTGCAACCTTCCATGCCAAATCGATCCTTCTTTTTCCATCCTGGTCAATCAGTTGGGAATCTAGAGCGTATCGCGCATGGGTCAGATATGTCCTCCAGATGCTTCTATTCTGGTGGTTGTGATTCGGGAATACGTCATCTAATCGGTTTACTACTATTTCGGCCCACTGTACAAGTATTTTCTCTCTCCGGAGCCAGTTCCGTGTTGCTAGATGCACCAAACGATGGACGTCAAGTGACGAGTCGGCCTGACGTTTATATATAAAAGAGTAGGCATCCAAACTCCCAACTGCGTCTATTTCCTTCTTTCGTGATAAGCCAGGTGGAAGAAGTGACAGTGGCACATTTTCCGAGTCCACGCAAGCTATGAATGATAAAATTTGAGCTGCCAACGGATCGCGAAGTCGAATCTGCTCAAAGGAGATGAGCCATGTCATGGCAACTGGATTCTTCACGTCTCGATATCTGCTGTCATCTTCGAAGTGCTCACTAAGAAGATCAATCACCTCTTCTTCCTGATCTGCGAGCAGAGATAAATAAGTAGCAAGTGATATGTCGTTCTTGTTGATATATGATGCTGCTTGAATAATAGCGAGAGGAAGATAGGTGAGCTGTTTGACCAAGGACTTTGCATCGTCCTCGTGTTTACCAAGGTCATGTCTAGATACGTACTTTTGCAGCAAATCTATTGCCACGTCCTCACTCAACTCTAGCACTTCGACTATATGTCCTCGCTGCACAAGGTCATAGGCTGTCTTCCTGTCACGGCTTGTAAAGACAATACGCCCGTCTTGGCTTGTCGGAAGGTAGTCCATGAGTTGGGGCGATACCTGGTCAGATCCTTGGCTCCCAGTCCACATACTGATATCATCAGCATTATCAAACACCAAAAGCCATTGACCCGCGCTAGTTTGGCTTAGATAACTCTGTAAAAGCCGTTTCGGATCCTCATTTTTGTCGTCCCATCCAGGAAGTTGAAGCTGTTGGCAGATATTGAGATACGCTTGTTGGAAACTCTCAAAGTTCGTTGCAGGAATCCAAAAGATTGAGCAATCCTCGTGGTGCTCCCTGATCCGATAGACGAGCTCGATTATCAGACTCGTCTTCCCAACACCTCCAAGCCCAAAGACAGCAATCTTCTTCGGTCCACCCTCTGTAAACAGTAGCTCCTCTAGTGGGGTCAGTTCCGACTCGCGGCCGGTGAAGTAACGATTCTTCTCGAAAGGCACAACCCATTTAACTTTGGGCATGACTACACCACAATTAGTATGATTGCGGTCAGAGTGGTAGGATCGTACTGATTTGTTGTTGAAAGCTAAGAATTTTATATTCCTGGCCAGCGTGAGTGGAGGTCAATTCACTTCGATGACACTACTCACTTCGATAGAAACAGCGAACGACGGTTCGGTTTTATCTAAAACAATCAGCTTGTTCTTCAATTATATAGCTACGAAAAATCCATGATATACACACTCTCTTTCAATTCCAAGTTCTTGATACAGTCTCGCACTCGATCCTTCTGAGCTTGGTTGACCAGATACCTCTCTGTCGCTGACTCCATTGCACCTTGCTGCTTGTACTCGTCGAGCCCAATACTCTGTAAACCCTGGTCGACGTTGAAACGGAAGTATCGATTTTCATCGAAATGCTTTCTCCACTTGGCAATGAACCGCTTCTCGGTCTCTTCTGTCTCAGTTGCAATACTAACCACAGTCTGGCCTAGAAACTTGAAGATACTCTCCTCAAATGCCTTGATCCCAGGGTTTCCAGTCCCGATTGAAAGGAAACACTTGACTAGAGGCTTCAGATCTCCAGACTCCGAGCACCAGATGTTTGCCGCTTCGCCCTCTATTTCGTCGACCGGGTTATTTGCGCCGAGTCCGCCATCTGCGAATATTCGATTACCAATACGAACAGGCTCGACCAAAGGCTATCCGCACTGCTTTGAAGGATCTCTCAACTGGAAACGATGCATACGATGACGCATACAACGACGCTATGGAGAGAATTGAAGGCCAGCTCGACGGCGATGAAAAGCTTGCAAAGCAGGTCCTCTCATGGATCACCTGTGCGAAGAGGCCACTGACGACGGTTGAACTTGCGCACGCACTTGCAGTAGAGCTTGGGGAGTTAGAATTTGACAATGAGAATTTGTCTCCAATAGAAGACATTGTTTCGGTGTGTGCTGGACTAGTTACAGTCGATGAGGAAAGCGCTATTACTCGGTTAGTCCATTATACAACACAAGAATTCTTCGAGCGAACACAGAAACGTTGGTTCCCACAAGCAGAAACTGATATAGCGACAATCTGCGTTACATACCTGTCATTCAACGTCTTTGAAACTGGCATCTGCCAAAACAACAAGGATTTCGAGGAACGGCTGCAGTCAAATCCGCTTTACGACTATGCCTCACATAATTGGGGACATCATGCTCGTAAGGGTTTTAAGTTAATCCCAAAGGTCACTAGCTTTCTTGAGACAAAGGCTCAAGTAGAAGCTTCAAGCCAAGCTCTTCTTGCCCGGAAGTCAACAGACTCAGGGTTTTGCCAAAGATTCCCTAGGCATATGACGGGGCTACACCTTGCCTCATTCTTTGGTGTTGAGAACCATGTTGACATTCTCCTTGAGATCAGCCTAGCAGCTCACCTAATGGACGGCTCTGGCCGGACGCCGCTATCCTGGGCGGCGAGGAATGGGCACGAGGCCGTCGCTAAGCTGCTGCTGGGGAAGGGCGCCGAGGTGGATGCGAAGGATAAGTATGGCCAAACTCCGCTATCCTGGGCAGCAGAGAATGGGCACGAGGCCGCCGTCAAGCTGCTGCTGGAGAAGAGCGCCAAGGTGGAGACGAAGGATAAGGGGTCTGGTCGGACGCCGCTATTGTGGGCGGCACGGAGCGGGCACGAGGCCGTCGTCAAGCTGCTGCTGGAGAAAGGTGCTGAGGTGGAGACGAAGGATGGGTCTGGCCGGACGCCGCTATTGTGTGCGGCACAGAGCGGGCACGAGGCCGTCGTCAAGCTGCTGCTAGAGAAGGGCGCCGAGGTGGATGCGAAGGATAAGTACGGCCAGACGCCGCTATTGTGTGCGGCACGGAACGGGCACGAGGCCGCTGTCAAGCTGCTGCTGGAGAAGAGCGCCGAGGTGGAGACGAAGGATAAGGAGTATGGCCAGGCGCCGCTATCGTGGGCGGCACGGAACGGGCACGATGCTGTCGTCAAGCTGCTGCTAGAGAAGGGCGCTGAGGTGGAGACGAAGGATAAGGAGTACAGCCAGACGCCGCTATCGTGGGCGGCTGAGAACGGGCACGAGGCCGCTGTCAAGCTGCTGCTGGAGAAGGGCGCCGAGGTGGAGACGAAGGATAACTCTGGCCAGACACCGCTGTCCTTGGCGGCAGAAAAAGGGTATGAGGCTGTTGTCAAGGCCGGGCGCCGCTATTGTGGGCGACACGGAGCGGGCACGAGGCTGTCGTCAAGCTGCTGCTGGAGAAGGGCGCTGAGGTGGAGACGAAGGATAACTCTGGCCAGACACCGCTGTCCTTGGCGGCAGAAAAAGGGTATGAGGCTGTTGTCAAGCTGCTGTTGGAGAAGGGCGCTAAGGTGGAGACGAAGGATGAGGGGTACGGCCGGACGCCGCTATTGTGGGCAGCACAGAGCGGGCACAAGGCCGTCGTCAAGCTGCTGCTGGAGAAGGGCGCCGAGGTGGAGACGAAGGATGAGGGGTACAGCCGGACGCCGCTATCTTGGGCGGCCGAGAACGGGCACGAGGCCGCTGTCAAGCTGCTGCTGGAGAAGGGCGCCGAGGTGGAGACGAAGGATAACTCTGGCCAGACACCGCTGTCCTTGGCGGCAGAAAAAGGGTATGAGGTGGTGGAACAGCTTTTACTCAAGCGAGGAGCTTTGGTAATAGAGGATTTTTATGGCTTTGTAGCGCTATTTACACTTTGATTATTCTCCACTTAATTCTTCCCACCCGCCTCTAAAGTTTAGCCTCTTGTTATATACCTCTATCTACTTTCCATGGACTTTTAGAAGCTGGCATTAATGTTAAATGACTGTCACTATAGCATCGACCTGCAAGCTAATTTAGAAACAGAGTTGATATGATTGGAGAACCCCTGTTAATGTGTGCATCAGTTGTTCGAAGTGGGAATGTCATCTTCATCTTGAATATTTGCTGACAAATCTGTGCCTAGCGCCGATATACTCCGAGTTGGACTGTACCCTCACAAGCGGGAGCAAAAGTGGCCGATATTTGCCAAAATTGGCCGTTTCTCCTTTGCGAGCAAGCTTTTACAGAACGATAAACCTCTACAATTGTCAGTCCTGGTGTCCATACGGAATTCCGCTCTTTTGTCGCCGCCGTCGCCACCGCCGCCGCGTTAATCCTTAAATTGCCTCCTTCGTCAGATGACCGCCCTCAAGTTTCCAATTACACCGCGAGAAGTTACACCGCGAGAAGCACGAATGGAATACCAGGCTGAAGTGCGAAGATATATCAGAGCAGCACGATAGGAAAGCCAGCCCTCGTGACAAGTATTCGCATTCACCCAAACAATTCAGCCACAGCATAATGAGCCACAGTCAAGGTCAGCCACAGTCCCGGTCAACCACAGCCCTGCCAAGCGTGACGTGGCCGAGTTACATCATAGAATCGTGGGAGGTATTAATCTGCGTGGGGACCACGCACGAATTCGGGCCGTACAGCCGCCACAAGGCTCATGACGATCTCCCGCATCGTAGTGGAGCCTTAAAGCTTAGATAAGACTCTTTTATGGGTAAATGGAGTGATAAAAGTTCGGGGTGATGCTGTAGCTCGAGGGGTTCTATTATACTTCGAATTGACGCCCTCCGCAATCAGGCGCGACAGCGACGACGTGATCGTAAATTTCAGAGTAACTGGGGTTTGGTCTGTTCAGGAGTGGTCACACAACACGACTGGCACAAAAATACTGGAATTTTCAATGGACTCACAAATTTGGAATCAATTGAATTCAAAGTACCAGTAGTTTGTCCCGTCACAGGGTGCGTCCCGTAATGCAGGGATGCACGTTACCACATATGTGATTGTCGCAGACTTGTGATACAGACGACCGTAATTCAAAGTTTTGAAGAGGAAAAGTCTCTGGGTCAGGGGTACGCCGATGCTGGCGAGGTAATTATTTGGTGGAGGGGTTTATATTATATTCCTATAAATGGGATAATCCAAGTGACTATTATATTATATACCGTTGTGCTGAGCCGTGGTGACAGCGCCGCCCTTTGCCTTCTGTCCAACGAAAAATAACCCCCTTCCTCCATATCCCATCCATTCCCTTGCCAACCGAGAGATAACCACACCCGAGCCAGAGGACCCGCACGGGACGGTGCTGGGAGCTCATCGTCTCTTCCTCGAGGTAGTGTGCATCGGGCTCCTCATTTTTCTCCGCGAACCAGCCTTCGGGAAAGTATTCCTCTGCGAAAGGGAGGCATCGCATAGCCCGATCTTCAGGGAAGGGATGTGTGGTATACTTATGGGGCTCGATAGCTTTGTTCCTGCCTTCTATGTGTTGTTGTGCTTGGGGTGTGCGCTGTGGGGTTTCCAGACGAGATAGATCCGGGTCGAAACCGGGGAATGCGGGAGATTGTATGACTTTAAGGGTAGATGGGTCGACCTGCCTCCTGACGTCGAAGCTGAAAGCTTAGAGACAATGGTCTTCGACCCCATGGAGGCAAATTCTCTTAAAGAGGTCATCTAGGATACCACATCCACCGACGGACCCCTAGAGGTACCCCGATAGGGGCGTATACGATGCCAACATTGGTTTGGTAGATTCTAACGGAAAAGTATCACGTGATAGCGACGTACCGCGGAACGTCACTGCTAGCGCAGCTGTCAACAGTAGCGTACCCGTTCCCCCACAAACCTTACCTAATTAGGAAGTGACAGGTCAACTCCTCTAACCTTGCAACGACCACCTAGCAACAACGAGGCTAGAGGAGCACCAGCATCACGGAAGGAGGGGAATTACAATACAACAAGCAGTATTACATTTACTACAGCACCCTAGAGCCGATACTACCCCTATTTAAGACGATGGGGAGCTAGAACTCGAAGTACTGGAGCCGAGCTCGCTGACGCGTTCTACAGGTAGAAAGCGATGACGACGTGAGATACCAGCTCCTCGTAAAATCTGACGAAGCTCAAAATATCAACAGCCAGCTAACAAAACTGTTATCCGGAAGAGGGCACGACCGCGGAATCGATACGAGCAAGCGCTCTGCCGTCTACCGAATCCCAATGCCGAATAGCTATCAGGAAGCTATCGGTGATGGAACCCATGGAGCTGACTGGATTTTGGCCGCTCCGGGGAGAGCTGGCGCAGCTCTAGTTTTCAGGACACGGGAGCTCTCGAAATTCCTGATCGATAGGACGGGTCTCGCTGTCGATGGGAAATTGACGGAATATACACGCCATTGTTCGTTTCAAAGCCACGCTCGTAGCCTAAGGCTTCCGTCAAGTCCTCGGAGATAATTACCTAGAGACCTTCTCTATCAATTTGGGCGAAATCCCTTCGTCTTTTACTAGAGCCTGCGAGAAATAGAGTGTGGTTGGATGGGATTTGCTAATACTTGGTCATGATAGTTGACATAGAAGGCTCGGAGACAAATTATATGAAGCTCGGTTTATAAATCATACTAACTCCCCATTTGGCCGTGCAAAGAAATGAAGAGAGAAAGGATCAACGTTTCGTGATGCTGCTGCAACAGTGCTTCTTAGCCCCTCCTTACTCCGTGGACCAGAGATTCATCTGTTCCCGAGTACATCCGTCTTTGAGTTTGCCCCATGAGATACAAGGTATATACCACCTGCTTGCGGGCAGCATCTGCCGAACACCCAAGCCCAAACTTGCTGATCCTCTACTCCTTTGATTTCCTCGCTAGTTTTAGCCTTCGGCTGGATTGGCAGTATTAGGCTCAACCAAATGGCTGTGCGTTTCCTCGTTTCTCCATAGCTAGGTTATAATTAGAAAGTATCTCTAATAGTATTTGCAACTTGCCTTTAACATCGTTTCATCATTAGGTAGGCCATCCTTAGTTATAAGCCCTGCCTTGAGACAGTCTTCATATGCTCGATCGACATCTAGTTCAATCTGATCTAGGTTATCTTGCATCTTGACCAATGTTGCCTCATGCTCAAAGATCTTGCTTTTGAGTTTCTTTCGGGAAGAACAGAGTTCATCATACTTGGCATAAGGAGCGTGGCGGATTATCCAACATAATTTCTGGAGGTATTCGTCGTCTTCTGAAACTATATTATTAGACAATAAACATATAGCTGTGGTGTTTGTAACTTGCCCGTCAAGCTAACATCTTTCTCGACACATTTCGCGCGCAAACGCTCGACCTCTTCTGCAAGCCCACCCCGTTTTTGTAGTATCTGAGCCTTTTCGTATTCGCCGTGGTATTCGTATTCCTCAAATCGAACATTATTTTCTAGTTCACCGACTGCTTCGCGATACTCTAAATAGAGATCAGATTCGTTTTTATCGTTTTTATCGTCTTCATATCCTTTATCGTCTTCATATCCTTTATGTTGTTATATTAGCAAGGTACAATATTTTAAGTAGGCTTAGGCTACCTGAACCCGGGGTGGTTGGAGACTCATCTCGCAATTCTCGCGCCTGAGACTCGTTTGTTGTCATTAGGTCCATCAGTCTAGCGCTCGCCGAGCTCTGTAAATTTTTGCAATGTAAAGGTCTCAAAGTAATAGACGTCTGGCATTTGTTAGGTTTGGTGCGGATATAACAGTTGCTTTATACATACTACCGACGATGGGACGCAAGGCGCCGGTGGGGCGCTATAGGTTTCAGAACCTAGAGACCCCGCTCGGTGAACGAATGTGGCATATACTCCAGCCAATGAAATGGAATAGGCTCAAAAATAAACCCAATTATACGCACGTTAATGCCTTACTTATTGCCTCTACTCGAAGCATTGCAGCCTTAGGGCAATTTACGACTCGCATGGACGTCAATTGTCAAACTCGCACCAACAGCAACAATAATACGATAACCACCTTCCTGCTACTCACTCCTATTCTACAATGGCGCCACAGAAGACAAATTATATAAGTGGGGGAAGCTCAATTTATTAGTCCGCGGAATAGTGCAGAATCTTATTATTCCGCCATCATACTGAAGAATAAGAACAGAAGGTATTACGCTTCGTCATGGAACATGAAAGTTACAGAGGAAAGGGCTTGCGTCCTGGTTGTGAGGGAGACCCAAGGGAAGCAGCTTTGTGGCCTGGCGCAAGATACACCTGTGAGACGAAAAATAACGGAAAAGCCAACATCATATGATGATTTAATAGAGGAGTATATGAGTTGATTATGTTAAAATCTAAATAACAATTTGAAGGCAATAACAAGGCAAAACAAAACATAACTCGATGTCAACCACTTGCAATTATGCGGGATCGGGTCCAACTCGTCTTTTTTTTCGTGAAACATACAACTCTGCCTTCACATCAAAGCACCATGACCAGACAAGCGTTTTCATTTTCCATGCAAACTCTGACCCTCAAAGTACCGTCGTCTCTATTACAAATCTGCCACAACATATGAAATAATATCATAAATGTAGTGTGCTTTCACGGGTGGAAAATGACATCACTTGTATATAGGTTTATGCGTGCAGAAATATTGAACTTCTACGTAGGTCTTGGAGTTATCTACCATCCTCCATGAGCTTAGCCACTCGTGCATTCTCCGCACAAGGAATGCCTGCAATCCTGGCATTCATATGCCTTGCTAGTCACAGTTCTCTTTTGGCACGAACAACAAAACGCAGTCCTCCTTTGCCTTGGTTTTCTTTGGACCCAGTCTTTTGTCGAGATCTTGTCCTCAATCCTTTTTTTCGTATTCTCTTTGTGTTTTTGAGCCATTCTAGCCATTTCGTCGTCCATCTCGGTTGTGTGATCGGATATTTGTGTATTAGCCCGTTTTTGAATGTGTTCAGCTTCTTGAGGGTGTTCATCTTCTCTCATGGCGGTTGTAGAGCTTCGCTTTCGAAGCTGGCTTGGGGCAAGCATCTGACTACTAACTTCTGCTGGTCCAGACTTTGCTTGCGTGGTTTGGTCGAGAGGCATGTTTGTATGGATCTTAGTTATCGCCGCAAATTGACACTATCTACCCTATTGTCTTGTCAGCCCTTGGTACAGGAGCATATGAGGAACACAGTACATGAGCATCTGGGTAGAAACGTACGTAGTCTGAAGTATGAAGTCTGACTAGGTCGTCCGCGGAGGTAAACTCAGCGTTATCGAGGAGCTGGGCAAGATGCTTGACTGTCATACGGAATTTTAATAAATGCACAAAACGTTAGGGGATGTGGGCCATGTTAAATACCTGAGGCTACGGCAGCCCAGCTGTTGTCTGTATAAACAAAAGTATAATTGCAAAAAGGGTATAACATAACTACAAGAATCGTTTTGTCCTTGAGGACATCACCAAAGCCAACAACCACCTACACGACCAATCTAAACCCCGCCACTAAGTAGACCCAAACCAAAGAACCCCCCCCCCAAAAAATCCCATCTCCCACCCCGACTAGCTGTGACCGACTGTTTTGTTGGTCACCACCGATATACACCACCCCTCCCACCACGCTCCTAATACATGCAATCCCCGAACGCCAACCCGTTCCCCTCCTCGTTATACGTCCACATCTCATACAAACTCCCCGAACTGCTCGCCCACAGACTCCCAATCCCACTACTACTCCCCTCAAACATTTCCATCTCTATCCCAGCGCCTATCCCCATACCACCGGTGTAGGATATCGACGTCGATGGAGGGGGGGAGAGTGGGAGGGAAGCGAGCGAGGAGAGCGAGGATGTCGAGGAACTTAGCGATAGCGGAGATGTGGCCGTGCTGCCGGTGTTGTGGGTTGTAGATGCGACTTTCCTCCCTTTCCCACGCCCCTTGATGCCTTTATTGGAGTTGCGATAGAGACTGCGGAAATACTCTAACAGCTCATCCTCCTCCCCCTCCTTCCCCCCCCCTCTCGCCTCGCTCTCCCCAAACCTTGCCGTTAGCGCCCCTAGCGTCTCGACGTGGAATTTATTCATATGACTCTTCAGATTCCCCAACTGCGAAAATAATTTCCCGCATTCGTCCAAGCGGCAGACATACTTCTTCGCTGCGTCGTGCACAGCGACGTGCGCGCGTACGTTGCTGCGCTGGGCAAATGTTTTCCCGCAGGTGGGACAGGCGAAGGGGCGTTCACCAGTGTGCCGACGGAGGTGGGTTTTGAGGTTGCCGAGTTGGGAGAAGGTGTGGGTGCAGGAGGGGTAGTCGCATATCTGTAGAAGGGGGTTAGTTGCGGTTCTGTTTTTGCTGCTGGATTTTGGTGATGCTTGGGGATGGGAAGGGGATAGGGTGGATGTGGGAGGACATACAAATGACTTTTCACCTTTATGCGTCCTAATATGAACCTTCAAATTCGCCTTCTGGGAAAAGGCCTTCTGACACTCCCCAGTATAGCATTTATACGACTTAATGGGATCCTGTCCAGCATCCGCACTCGCACCACCTCCTCCCCTGCCGCTGTCACTAGCGGGTATGGCTTGTATAGCGCGCATCAACGCATCAACATGCGTGCTCTGCGCCACCTCTTGCGTCTGCATCTGGGATTGCTTGAATCGTGTGATGGAAGCTCCTGTGGTAGCTTGGGCCTGAGTTGTGGTAGCCGTTTGGGCATTTGCCGCGAAGTTTCCTTGTCCCATGATGTCTCCGTAAGAAAGCACTCGCTGACCATTACGAGACAAAGACTCCAAGCACCAGACCCGCGAGCTCGATTCGGATTGAAAATAAGCACTACCCAATAGTAGAAAGAAACAATAATAGTGGTGAACCATGAAAAATACAGAAGGCGACACTTATTGACTAGTTTCAGCAGCTGCTTCTTATATATAGGGGACAGTATCCTTGTGTGAGGAGCTGACATGTTGACACGGAAACGTTAAAATGGGAAGCGCCACAATCTATGATTTCTGATTTTATTTCGAGTATATCGGTCACTGGGCTGGAATGACAGGGGTTGACTCAAATTTTGGAAATCTGAGTCAACCCCTGTGAAAGAGCGAGAGTAGAGGGGGGTGGGAGCTGGCTGGTGTGTGAGGGTGTGGGGGGCGAATGTGGAGTGTGAGCGGAGGGAGGGCGGTCGAGGAAAACGAGGGGCGGCTATGTGGGTTTTCAGCCGCCTTTGGGCGGGGTTTTACTGATCCAACCTTTGAATTTCCTCTTTGGCTAATTACTTATTACCCTTCTTTGCACGAAAATTTACCCAACATCATCACATATCGCTTCACGTACATCACACACCAAAAACACCACAACATAACAGCAAAATCATAAATTACTCCCTGCCCGACATCCGATGCTACCTTGCACGTTCGATCAACAGTAACTATCTGCATATGAACCGTAAATACCCAGATCTTCTGAAAATCTTTCATTTTGACGAAGATTGTCGATACACTTAAGAAATGCCCGGCGGTTCTTCTGCGGTTGCCGACAGTCACCTCGGCGTCCTGTAATGGTGCAGGGTCCCAGCATCGCATCCTGGATTTTGAACCCACAATATATAATTGCCATCATTCTGAATGCTGTATTAACGTCGAGAAAAGTTACCGCATGGTCCAAGATGCCTATACATGTCTCGATACTAATATATTAGATATTTCAAAGATAAATATAGATTGGTATATGCATACTGTTGAGCGCCCTCGCTAATGAACCATGCCCGCAATAAAGGACGGCTATAATCCAACTCCTTTATGCACGCATAACAAAACGGCGATGTTTGATAAATGAGATAACTTGCAAGATCCTCTTCAGTTGTAAGACCTGTGTCCACTTGAATTGTAAGACCTGTGAAGGTCTTCAAGACGTCAAATGTACAATTTTGGTCACGGGCTAGAGGCTCGATTCTCTCTTCAAGGTTTTGCTTTAAGATAGGTTAGTATATGAACTCTAATTAGGGTTAATAGATTTACCTTGAGCTTGTCAAAACTTACGACAAATTCAGCAGCTTCTACGTATCCCACCTGTTGGCTATACCTATTTGCCATTCCTTGTTCCACTTGGTAGTCTCGATTCTTGCTAAGAGCAAACTGGTGCAGGCCCCAGGGATTAAATGCTTGCTTTGCAGAAGAAAGAATAGCGCATTCAGAAACTGACAGGCTCCGCGTTACCTGCCGGAATATAGGGTCTAATTTGACAATTAATGATTTCTCAATCAATGATTGAGAAGTTTCTCGCGTCATCAAAACATCAGGCCTGAAAAAAGGAATAAATATATCAATAACGGCTACTAAAGCTTGCTTTTGATACAGCGTTAGCGTGAATTCCTATTAGATCACGAATTAGAACATGGGCTTTCGCGAGTGGTTTCTTTCTACTCACCTTGGAGCTCGTATCCGAGCTGCCTGGCATGCTAGCGCTCACGCGTTGATCAGACATCTCAGTGCTGGAGCTTGAGGAAGATGGGAATAGTGATAGAGGTAAGCAGTTCAGCTTGACGACGATGTGCGGTCGGCTGGGCTGTGGTGGTGCGGCGATGTGGGGCGTGCTGGCTTGGGTGGTGTGGGAGAGTGGATATTTGTTGGCCCTTGGGTCAGGTAGTGGTGGTTGTGAGGTTAGGTGGGCTGAGGGTGGCAGCGGGGGGGGATGGTGGTGAGGTAACGAGCGTGGCGGAGGTCGGATTGAAGTTGAGCTGGTGTGCGGTGGTGCAGGTACTAGCGATGGTCGTGAATGTTCATGTTGAGATTCAGATGAGAAAGTGAAGGTGATGAGAGGAGGAGAAAAAAGGGATCGATGGCGTCTGGGGCACATCTTTATATCAGGGTTGAGAGGGCGGAGGGGTGGACGTGGAAGAAAAAGGGGGGTGGGGGGGTTTGCAGGGGTGAGGTGATTCCCCGCCTCGCGGTTGCGGGATTCTTTTTCTCTTTCGCCTGCGGGAGGAGTAATTGTCAGCCTCGATAGGTTGTCCTGCTGCGCCGGCCGGGGACGTATGAGACGCATGTTGGTGCATTTCTGTTTGCTAGACTTGTAGGTGCATGTCCGTTGATGGGATATGCAGTAGAAGCAGGGTTGTTTACCGTCGCATTTCGTCTTGCGTTTGTGGCAGAAGCTGCATGCCTTAGCCAGTCTCTTACGGACTTTGACCCCAGCAGCCTCTGTCTGTTGAGAATATTGTTAGTGTTGTGTTGATTGTCTCGAATGAAGAGAAAACTTACACTCAACATAGCTTGGTGCTCTTGGTTTAATGCTGCAGTACCCTGGGCTGGATGCGCCGGATGTTGCGAAGGGCGCATCATCGTCGATATATCTGGTGCTGCGGCGGAAATGGCGGCAGAGCGTGGTTCCGAGGAGGTCGCCTCTTCGTCGCTAGAGAGGCTGTCGGTGGGTGCTTGATATCGGTGATGAGGAAAAAGGAAAAATCATCGATGGCGTCTGGGGTGCATCTTTATATTAGGGTTGGAGGGATGGAGGTGGAAGAAAAGGGGGGGTGGGGGGTTGCAGTGGTGAGCAGCACAGATTCCACACGTGTAATTTAAATGAAATACGATCAATATATGAGCTAATTATTGTGATGAAGCTTCTAAACGTTACATAATGAATTACTAACGCTAAACGGCCTGTATTGCTCTCGGTGGCCGAAGGCACTGAGGATGGGCAGCTAGATGGTTGCTTCTTTGCGTACCTAGTCGAGTAAGTGTCACATTGCTCCCAGCAACCGAAGATGGCAAGGAAGGTATGGCACGATGATGCTTGCGTTCCAGAGCGACCTTGAGTTTATAGAGCAAAAAGCAGAGTATTGGCGTGATAATCGTATAAGTTACTATCTGTTGATATAATCAATATTTGAAGAATTGCGATTATTGTATTACATACCAACAAGCTCGAATTAAGGTCAACTATACCCCAACGATATAAAGGTTGCGAGACCAGAGCAGCGATAATGGTGATGGCGCAGAAAACCTTGCCGAAGTTGGCATATATATTGACTCTTGGTTGAGGAGATTGGGGCAAGTTTAGGTATACGTAGAAAACGGTGGTATATTCTGCAATAAACGACAGCATAAGAAAACTGATATCAGTTTCAAGCAACTCCTCTGAAGGTTGGCGCAGTAGTAGTATATACAGCTGAAACTGGAGTGCGGAACAGACGACAACAGCCAACGTCGTGAATTTTGTGCCGTCATACAGCTTCTGACATGAAATCTTTATAAGATTAGTACGGTGATTTAAAAGCAACATGTGTCATACCTGATAGCTGGTCCCTACAATACCCATAGAACCAATGAGTATTGGTCTTGGAGTAACAAACGTATACACGATGCTCCAGATGAGGGATACTGCAAGAATGAACAATATTGCCGACATAGTTAGGAACCACCACTTTGGTGGTGGCTTGTGCCCCGGTTGGGGGGGTGTAGATCCAGGGGGAGGTTCGGAAGAATCGTTGTCGCGTCCGAAGAGAAATAGAGCGAATTCGAGTACAGCCAAACAGATGGCAATGACCACAAATATCAGCAACTGGGTCGACATGTCGACGATGAAATAATAGCCGATTTAGCGAGGGCTGATTTAGGCACGAGGTGCATCCCAGTGACCGGTGTGAGCGGTGATCAGGTGTACTTGCATGCAAAGGCTCACCGAGAAGAGAAAGTATGCAGGAAAGGTAGCGGTGAGGAATAAGGATGCTACACCGACAGTGGATAACAGCGGTGAAGCGTGACCGGTGAAGGGGAACAGGAATGAGATGAAGAGGACAGTGGCGGACAGCCTCGTTCTGTAGCTTCTTCTTATACATTGGATTAGATCTCCATCTTAGAGCACATAATTTGTTTAAGCACAGCTCGTTGGACAACGTTAGATCGACTGCTTTTCTCTACACAGTAGGGCCTTCACACTTTCTCTGGCACCAGAAATGGAGACGTGGCACAGCTGCTCTTCGTTGAAGCGAGCAATGCACAAAAATAGAGTGTAGCCTCCACTTCGGCCCCTGCTCTAACCGAATATGGTGCGCGGTCTGCTTTTTCA